>JAZGTN010000016.1:0-242500 GCA_037783415.1 Leptasterias polaris | reverse complement strand
AACGACAACGACAACAACAACAATTTAGCGTGACATAATCACGTGATACGAAAAAAAACAAGGAAATCATTTAAATTTCACACAAAAAATACCAAAACTACATGAAATAGATACATTAAATGAAAAACTACACATAGTCCTAGTTCCCGTTCATACATGAAAAGGCAAATAGTAACAAATGAACCTCATTGCAGAAGGTGAAAACAAGTTCTACAACTCCAATAAAAAAGAAGGCTATATAACCTGCACATCTCCTAATATAAACTCAAGGGAACTTGCTGATGATACAAATGAAGGTGACGTATATGACCAAGGGGACAAAGCTAAAACCCAAATACGTGAAAGAAGGAAACTCTTTAAAACCCCCAAATTAACCCACCATTATCATTAATGTTTACTGTGTAACACGCCTTAAGGTTTCAAGACAATAGAAAGGCCCTCAAGTTCCGTTTGTAACATTGAATAATGTCAACATCAGTAGGACATGTGTGACTGTCAAATATTAATTTACATCTGATATACCATATTTGACGTAGCATTTTGACAACCACCACACTTTGCACTAATTTAAGTTGATACCCCAGAATTCTGTTAAGGTCGGTCAGGTAAAAGTACTTGTTTCCCACATATTTTCTAAGTAGACATTCAACAAAAATCCAAGCATTAATTGTACACGAGCAGTAAATAAAAAAATGTTGATGGGAGTCGTTTTCAATTTTACAAAGAGGACATAAAGTGTCAGGAACATTTTGCATCTTGAGAAGAACATCTCTGGTAGGAAGAACTCTATGTTTCACTTTGTACCAAAACTGTTTATCTTCAGAATCCATGCAACAAATAATTTGTAAAACCTCTTTTCCAAATTATAGTCCAATTAATATGAGACGCATAGTGAAACACTTCTTGCCATTTCTTTTGAGCTTTAGGAACAATGAATTTATCTAGAATGAGATTAGCATAAGTACTTTTAGCAGTGGTTTTAGAAATGTGCACCTTTTCACCCTTATTATTTTCAACAACCATCCAATTGCAGATGTGGTTCGCGGGACCCTCTCTCGTGTCGCAAACCAATTCATGATCGATTTTGTTGTCTATTCTGCCCAGAATTCTTCCCGCATTAATGTTCAAAATTCCACATTTATAAGCGACTTCTTGAAAGGTCATTAATTTGTTTTTACGAACCACATCTTTAATTTTAGTAATTCCAACAGATTTAAGCAATGGGCTCTTCATGACTGAATTGTCTTTCGTGGCCTTAATGTTTTCCACAAGGGCACTTCATGAAACTCCAGAATGCTAGTATAAGTACAATTTAGTATTCCTCCCGCCATTTCGAAGGTAAGAATTAACCCAGAATAAAAAGGCGTAGTTCTAAGTGGTAACTTAACATTACAAAAGACATACCATCCTAAGTGATTATCACCACTAGCTTTGTTAATCCAGTATTCAAAAAGGTTCATCCACTTTCCGTACTGGAGACACATACCGAACAATCCACTGCATTTTTAGACTCATAAGTTTGCTGGATATATCAATTAGCCCAGTTCCCCTAGGTTTTTGGTCCCTGAATCGTTTTCCTCTTGATAGTTTCAATTTTCCCATCCCAGAAAAAGTTCCAAATAATGTTGCTCATTATTTTTATCCATTCTGCGGGACAAGCAATAACGCTCCCTATTACTAGTAATTAATCCCCGCCCCAACAAAGGTATTAACAAAAACGGCCTTCTTTACGTAAGATAAATGACGTTTGGACCACCTGTTAAGAACACATATTTTAATTTTACTTATTCTGGGGCCCCAGTTGTCTTCAGGAGTAACATCGTTGCCGAAAACGATACCTAAAATGTTCATGTTGTCATTTTTCCATTCAAAATTACAGGGCTTGTCGTTTCTATTTTTCCATTTTCCTAGCCAAAGACCTTTCGTTTTGGTTACATTGAGCTTAGATCCAGTACCTTTACAATAAATGTTCAGGATGTCTTGGATGGTGGAAAATTCACCATTGTTGCTGATGATGAGACTAGTCATCGGCATGCTGAATTAACTTAATACTGTTACCTTTGTTATTATTATTACAACTATAGGAACATTAAAACCTTTGATATTATCGTTATTTCTAATCATACTGGCTAAGCCTTCAGCGAGCATATGAAATTATTTTAAATGGTCTGCCCTGTATATTAAAGTTGGCTATAAAGAACAACTTCACGGGGATGCCAATTTTCTCCACAATAACAAACATAGCCCACATTAATTCTATCAAAAGCTTTTTCTTTATCGATGTTAATAATGGCAGCTTCAATCATTTCCCAATTAGCATAATCTACAATATCCCGAATAATCATAAGATTGTCTTGAATTTTCCTGTTTAAAACACTGCAAGTTTGTTCTTCACCAATAAGAAAAGGCATAGCATGCTTTAATTTGTTCGTAATAGCTTTAGACAATACTTTGTAATCCACAGACAGGAGAATGATATAAATTTTGTCATTTAGTTATGCATTTATTCATTTACTTTTTCTATGAGGTTGGTGGATAATACGAAATAGGTACCCTCTGCCAAGCAAAACGATGAGTCTTCACTTTGATAAGAGACGCAAAATATACACGTCAGCAAATAAACAATAACAAACAGATTTGCACCGTTTCCCTCAATATACTCAAAATAACAATAATATATTGAACTCCCATGCAGCCTCGGTCTGGTAACATGGAATGAATAGACCAACAAGATGGCTGAGGGTATAAAGAGGTCCATATGGACCTCCATTTAGCTATGCTATCAGAAGAAAACTAAGCCCACTCCAATTCATCAAACCGTCTTTGTTTTCTCGTTGTCCACGGCTCTCTGGAGCTAATCCACAAGAACAGTTTGATATTCGACATTGGACATTGGACATTGTCCAATATCGAAATAGTAGACATTCGCTGATGTACAAACCTGTGAATGCCTAGTTTCCAATATCGAAATAACAAAGTAGACATTCGCTGTACAAACCTAATATGTGAATTTGATCCAAGGTCCAATATATAAATAACAAATTATATAGATATTCATTGTACAAACCTAAATGTGAATTTACAATGTCCAATATAGAAATAGCAAAGAAGGCAATCGCTGTACAAACCTATGCGAGTGTCCAATGTCCAAATTCGAAATAGCAAAGTAGGCATTTGCTGTACAAACCTATGTGAATGTCCAATGTCCAATATAAAACTAACTTTACTGTCATCTTTTTGGTCAACAACACTTCAAAAATGCAGAGAAAAAAAATACACTGATGATCTACCACTCGATTCACGCAAATGATGGCCTAATTTCATGGCACTTCTTACCCTGGAATTCTGTGCTAACGGCACCGTATAAAGTGCATGATTCTATCATTATGGGCGATAAGCGCACTGAAATCTTTGGTAAGCAGAGCCAAGAAATTGGGTCATGCCCGTTCCGTTTAACGGCCTCCCTCGGCGTGTTGTCGGCGGGGACCAACCACCAGAACACAAACTTGCCGTGCAATGCAGACAACCCGTACCGTAAAGAGCACGGTTGCACCGGCAGGTACCGAGGCAGGTGTTCCCGAAACACAATCATAAACTCAACAGTACAATATATATTTGAATTCCCATTGTAGAACCAGGTAGTTTAAGGGAGGGCTTGAGTATTTCTTGATGATCATAAACTCAACATTCTATCCGGTTTGGATCCCCATAGTTCCAGGTAGTTTTAGGGAGTGCCATATTCGAGTGGTTCGTGATGACCAATATTTTCCATTCAAAGTTGATATTTAAATCTTGCCAATTAGCTCCACCCAAATGTGCCTGTGATTCATCAAGAACCAAACTGAATAGCCTTTAAGGAATCAACTCAACGAACCAATATTATAAATCTATAAATTACATTAGATTTCTTTTTCCAAGTACTCAGATAAAAGAAGATAATGACAGTTTGCGAACTTTGACTCAGTTAGTGCTGCTTTATTTCGACCAACATGTGCCTGTGGCTCACCAAAACAGAACCACATTGAATAGCCTTTATGGAATCAACAATGAAAACATAAATAAATCTACAAAGTTTTCTTTTCCAATGATTCTGTAAGAACATTATTTTGACTCAGTTGGTGCTGCATTATTCGACCAAAATTTTAAAAACTTTGAGAAACATTTTGTTATGCTCTGTGCACGCTCTTGATGTCACATCAAGTTACACGATAATATCTAAGGAAATCCGTCAGTATAGAGTGTGCCATCCTCGTTTTTGTTAACCAGGGCACAATCATTTGCTGAACAGTTTTCTCCTGAGAAAAAAACATAGCAAGATACAATGTCGTAGCAGAAATATGCAAGATACCAGTCACCTTTGTACATGTGGCATGGTAGTTTGGCTGGTAACTTGTTCTAGAGCATAATTTTGTTGTGCTTAGCTACTTTTTGTGCTTAAGCAGCTCTATGAAATTGGGCCCATATAGGCGATACCGCCGCGTCGCCTAAATCTCACACTATACACAGCACGACATTGACTCGCAATAGGCGCAACCAAGATTTAGAGTCTCCTGAAGACGAGCAGAGTAGACTTTCCGAAACGTCGAGGACTCGAAACCACACCGGTGCTTCTCAGTGCCAACACTTCTCTAAGAAGAGTTTTATACATAATATAGGTTTTCTCGGTCAATTTCGGCAAATGAGCAGCCAATTTAACCACCACGCTATTCTATTTCGCGCGAAATCGAATGCTACTAAAAAGGGTCATTCGATTTCGTTTTATGACTAGTCAAATGTACTGTTGCGTCATTCGATTTAACAAAATAATCATTCAATTTAACGATTCATCAAAGCAGCATTCAAATTCGCCGGAGCTTTTATTCGTATTTCTTTAGTCGTACTTATTTGAATTCTCATTTAGCGAAATTGATTGCCTCTTTACGAAATTGAAAAAAATTAAACCAGTAAAATCTCCAGTCGAACCAGCTTTGCTAAATTGAATGATGATTGTGCGTCACGAAAAAGAATGACGATGCTAAATTGAACACAGTGCAAAAGGAATTTGAATGCCTCAATACGAAATTGAATGCCCGAATTTTGAATTTGAAACGCAGTAACAACTGGAGAGGCAAAATAGCTTTAATTCGAACGCACGAAAATGAAATCGGCTGCTCATTTGCCGAAATTGACCGAGAAAACCTATATAAGTGTACCAGCAAGTTAACTATAGTTTTTCTTAAGATTTATTGTGATGATGATGTCAGGTAAATTGGCTCAATAGAGATTTTTAAATCTCTACCATTGAGCCAATTCTTTGTTGAAAGTATACTTACAGGATGTTTTTTGATTTGGCGGGAACTCTCGACGAATGAGGGCCATGGCAACGAAAATAACCACAGGTAAGAGCACCAGTGTCAAAGTCAAGACCTGAAAAGAAAATTAAACATTTTTAAAAGGGTATCACTGATCAAAACGCTTAAGTTCTGTTTGTAGTTACACGTGTGTTACTTCTCAATTCCTTTGTATGGTCATCGTTTGGTTTTTGTCAACGTTACGCTGATTTATAGAGCAGATAATCAATAGGCCTAAAGATACAACAAACGTCACTTTTAAAAGTTTCAGTTGAATAAAATATCTGCTCGGGGAGAAAACAGCAAAAATCTGTCACGGTATTTTCATCAAGAACGTCGAACCCATCCACGTTTAGCTACGTTGAAACCGCATCTCTGGCCGCAGCATATTCTGAAACGGATACCACAGACATTTGAATCTCCCAACACAATTCTATCCAACAAGGGTGTTTTTTTCTCCATTATTTTCTTGCATCTTTGATGACCATTTGATCTAAAATGTTCACAGGTTTGTTAATTTATGCATATATTTCGATACACCAAGTGAGGATTCTGGTCTTTGACAATTATCAAAAATATACCCTACTTTTACATTGTAGGCCTACCGGTTCATTGAATTGTCTTTACATTCATTTGTCTTTTTATATCATTACTGTGATATGGGATAGCTCATGTATATAGTAGGCCTATATGTCTTTGATTGTCTTTTTTAGTTCTCTTGCTCATGTTTCAAGCCAAGCCTTAATAAATAAACACATAAATACATATACGTTTTCCCAGTCCTTTTCGACAAATAACTTGTCGCGTTATTTTATTTCGTGCGAAATTGAAAATCCTCAAAATGCGACATTCACTTTCACTTACTGTGTCAGCAAATTGGTCTTTTGCGTTTTTAGGCGATGAAAAAAAGATAGTCATTCTTATTTCAGTCTTAACAATCCACTCAAACAGCATTCAAATTCACGGCAACTTTTTGCAGAAATCTCCATATAATTTAGGCTTATCTGGTCATCGAAGTTGCAAGAACATAGTCAAAGAAAAAAATACCCTTATTACATAGAATATTGTGCGCTTTCAGATGCCTGGGAAAGGCTTCATGCCTGAAGCCTTTCTCAGATTTGTGGGTGAAAATTTACGCCTTTCTCTAAAACTACATTACTTCAAAGAGGGTCGTTTCCAATAATGTTTTATATTATCAACAGCTCTCCGGTGCTCTTTAGTAAGTTTTTATGGTCATTAACTTGTGGAGTAAATACCAAAAGTACACCCTGCCGTCTTTAAGCGGCAAAGTTTAGTGAACAGAACGGGCCAGCTCTGTTAAAATTTAGTGCCGATTTCGCATGACTAATAAAAGTACACATTATAAATTCAATTGAGTGATGTTATAAAAATTCACATGCCTTACTGTAAAATATCGAATAACGATTTCAACTGAAGAGGCAAAAATCGCTTCAATACGTCGAAGTCATGAAAGTGAAATATGCTACTGCCGAAAACTACTGGTAAAATCTATAATAAATAATTTGTAAACGTGAAAGGGATACAGATGGATTCCCTTATGCTAGTAAAGTTCTTTATTCTGGCTTTTTTGATGTTATTGTAGAGGGTCATATAGATCAACTAATTTGAGAAAGGACTCCATTTTGAAAAAATAAGGAAAAACAAATTGAATCTGAGAAACGGTTCATGCGTGAATTTTTTCTCAGATTTCTGAGGGTTTGTGTCCGTTTGTGACTGATATGCGGCTAGAGATGCGATTGTCACCGCTGTCACCTCGCTAAACGTGAGTCGACGGGCTTGTGAAAATACTGTGACATTTTCCCCTCTCTGTTTTCTCAGCGATATAGACACCGTTTTCAGCTGAAAATTTCACACGCGACTTTTATTCTATCTTTCTTTATATTAATGTCGCCTATAAATTAAGCATTACGTGGAAAAAACCCCAGTCAACCAATGACCCTACATTTAACTCACTGAAAGCATACTGAAAGTTAGTATTGGTGGGAGTTAGTAGAGGCCTATACGCAGTTAAAACACTGTTCAATTTACTCACCGGTGATCGAACTCGTAGTTTGAGGTTTTTCCGTAGGAGCAGCCCCAGCTGCCCAAGTACCCCCATGGTGTCTGACCACCTGTCTATCACCCCTTGCGTCTACTCTCTCCTCAGATGTAGAAACAAACGTAGCTGTTAACAATCCTGAGAGAGAAACGAAAAGTGCAATTCAATATTAGACCAAAGGTTTCGTACGACTCACTGCTTCCCTTCCATCTGCAGATAGGCATTACGAGGTAAGGAATGACTGTGGGGCAAAATGGAGGCGCTGTCCAGCTCTCTGTTAGCGGTTGAGGCTCGCTATAAGCTTAGGCCGTGGTTTTCCCTCCCGGGCCAGGGCAACGCGGCAGCGGTGTTTCTGGTGTTTCTGCCTTGCAAGCCCTCGTTCTAATTTAATGAGTTTTTTATGTACGGATTTATTTTCAAAAATGCTTCTGGTTAACCGCTGATAACTGTAGTGCTGCCAATTGTTTTAGTGGAATGGATTTTAGGAGAAACTGAACAGTAACAAAGGAAAATAACCAACCAAAAATCGCATCCAAACACTCAAACCATAATTTTCCCCGATTAATTTAATTTCAGGGGTATATACTCCACTGCAATTGTCTTTGCTAAATAAATCAGTAAAGTAGCCTATGATGAAATGTCGTATTCCCCGTCATGTTATAAATTATTTTTGCAAATTAAATTAACAGAGAAATGGAGAGAAATGGAGCGACACAAACCTCGAAGAAGAACAATAGACAAGACAAGACAAGACAAGACAAGACAAGACAAGACAAGACAAGACAAGACAAGGCAAGGCAAGACAAGACAAGACAAGACAAGACAAGACAAGACAAGACAAGACAAGACAAGACAAGACAAGACAAGACAAGGCAAGACAAGACAAGACAAGACAAGACAAGACAACAGAAAAATGACAACATTCAGTGGCTCTACCGTGGATTTCTGTCCTCACACTCACAGTGGTACATAATTCCGCGGCAAGCAGCGCATAAAATGTATAGACC
The DNA here is from genome assembly GCA_037783415.1 of Leptasterias polaris. Classification (NCBI taxonomy): domain Eukaryota; kingdom Metazoa; phylum Echinodermata; class Asteroidea; order Forcipulatida; family Asteriidae; genus Leptasterias; species Leptasterias polaris. The sequence continues at coordinate 234,104 of JAZGTN010000016.1, read as the reverse complement.
CTGGTCGAAGCCGGAACACTGCCGGTTCGGTATGACCTTGTCTGTGGTCTGACAAACTATACATAGGCACACAATCATGTTTCTAAAGGAGACACAAAAAGCAGTGAGGATTGACCCTAACATTCGCAAATCATCCAAAACTCAATTTCAGGATGTTGTCTGACTTTGATAGGATACGGCACTCGGGGCAAAACAACAAATGCTTATTAATGGCTTTACCAATCTTATCCAAGCCCAAACAATTGGGTGTTTAGTTACTATAGAGTGAGGTATTTTGAAGCATTAAAAATCTCTATAACCAAAGACACTTTGGGATTAATTAAAAATACACACCTAAACTAAAAAATCGACAAAGGGTTACCTTTATACTTCTCAAATCGAGAAGACGAAGGATTGCTCAAAGGAAAGCAATTGATAATTCCAGTAAATTCCAGTAAAGAGCGCTGTTCAGCATTCCGCTGTGATAAACAAAACTACATCAAGCTCGCAACTTTTCATCAAAACACATCCCAAGGCACGTTATAATCAAAATGGGAGACATATCATTTATGTTTGTGGTCCGGCATAATTGTGCCCTCGTGTTAAAAAGAAACTGTTGAATATTCATAAGATTGTCTAGGTGACGTTTGGTGATGGAATTGTACCGTATTATAAGCTTGGACGTCGACCATACATATTCATAAACCCTCGATGTCACGGGACTAATACTTCTAACACTGCACTGCTCTAAAAAGGAACAAGTCTGTGAAAAAGCCCGTATAGGGTGGGATTGAATAGAGGTACGGGTACCACGACGTATGCCTACCCATTTCACGGGGACAACTGGGCTGTAAAGAAAGTTTGTTGAACCCCCAACAATGAATGAAAATAATAGCCCACTATGCACAAAGCACTGGTAAGGAGAGCGCACAGTAAACATGCGGTGACTCAATTTCACCTGATGAAATGACGAAGTCCGCAGTGCTTTTCCATGCATACGTTTGAGGCCAAAATTGGGGTGGATCACATGCCAAGTGAAAAGTTTGCACTGCTCTAAAAAGGAACAAGTCTGTGAAAAAGCCCGTATAGGGTGGGATTGGGGCTGAATAGAGGTACGTACGGGTACCACGACGTAGGCCTACCCATTTCACGGGGACAACTGGGCTGTAAAGAAAGTTTGTTGAACCCCCAACAACAATGAATGGAAATAATAGCCCACTATGCACAAAGCACTGGTAAGGAGAGCGCACAGTAAACATGCGGTGACTCAATTTCACCTGATGAAATGACGAAGTCCGCAGTGCTTTTCCAAGCATACGTTTGAGGCCAAAATTGGGGTGGATCACATGCCAGTGAAAAGTTTGTCACGACTGTAACTTGTCACTGGTATTTGTTCCACCCAAATGTTGACTTTACTAAATAAATCTCAAAAATACAAACCCTCAATAAAAAAATATTTTGTCCAGAACACATATTTCGGTGTTCTACAGAGAAGCCAACATTTGCATAGAACAGACCCATCTTAGTTACACGACAGTCACCTTGCAATCAGGGAGATTTTGTACCAATCAGGGAGATATTTAGAATTACATTCAACATGATAGGGGGAAAGGTTACATAATCAGAGAGATTGTCAAATTTGTTCATCAGAACTTGGAAACATTTGTTTATTTTCAGGGAACTTTCTGCAGAATCACTGAGAGTTGACAGCTTTGGTTCTAACATCTCACAAACATTATTGTCCATCAAAGAGCCCTTCGGAAATAACGGTTCCTGCTTGCAACTTCAGTTCTTCGTATCTCTAGGAAGCAAATAAATTTGGGATTGTGTCTCTTCCACATCACACAGTACCCTTATAGCCATTAACAAAACTGTTCTTAAATCCTACTTTTTGGAGATTTTTTACTTTACTTGATCTATGAGCGACGACCGTTGGATTCACACACAGCGATAGATTGATTCTCACCAGCCAGGGTCGTAAACAGCCAACCCCCTGAGCAATATTGTTTATATTCAAGACAAATATAAAGTTTCTGAAAAGAAGTCACAGATCACGGTTTAGATTTTCGTGAAGAGCGTTTTGAAATAAGAATAAATGCAAATGTTTTCCCCTCATGACCCCAAGTAACCCATGCTGTGATAAGACAAAATCGTCCAAACAAGTACATAGGCTTACTTCTAAAAAGCAATAATAATAAAATAGCCGTATATAGCTAGCTTGATAGATAAAATAAGGAAGGTATAATACAGAGTATATGTATAGCGCCAAACCTGACAAAATAAGGTGCTCGAGGCGCATGAGAGTGAAGTAAAGAAAGAGGGAAATCAGACAGTGAACAATTACAGAAAAGCCATATTAAACAAGTCAGTTTTCACACTAATCTTTAAAGTTTCAACAAGAGAAGTAATACAAATTTGTAGTGATAAGTCATTCCAGAGCGTGGGGTAGGATCACTAATAATAGACTAACGAATTACATTTTTTTTAAAACTGCATACGGTTTCGTAGCAACAACTAGTTCATCAGATGCAATGAAGAGGACAAGCCAAGTCCATGTTTTAATAAGAGCATCTATTCCTGGTGGTGGAAACAAGTAGCAAGGCATGTTGGGGGGAAAAAGGCGCGGCAAAATCGAATACCCCAGAAAACGAGGTTGAGGCAAAAACGGCAACCATCATGGTGCGTCTTGCATGACGCCCTGATTATGAGGCAAAGCGGGACAGTTATATAGACCAGCAGACCGATATTTTGCCAACCGAGAATGGAAAACTATGGAAAGTCATAAATGCAAAGTAAAAACAGATAGCCACAGTTTGTAATAATGTTACACATATTCAAAAAATAGTGTTTGAATTTGTTAGAAACAAAGTCAGCAATCATGGGACGTATTATTTTGTTAATTTAAAGTTTGCAGAAAATAATGTTGAATTTGGACACAAAATCTGTAAACACGACTGATTGTTTTGCTAACATTCGGCCGTCCATGTCAACCAGGTTGGTTTGATTATTAAAAATACAACATACCGAATGCCGTTCCTATAACAAACAACGCATGCCCTTTGCAGACTGACGTTCACCATAGGTTGGATATTGTCTCAATCGAAATCGAAAGTATACTCAAATAGATACCTTCCGGTTATGGCAAGCATTCCTTTCGAAAATATTACATGCACGAATTCATTTGTTACCGGTATTCCCCCCCACAACTGGGAACCATTTACATAGGCCTATACCTAATAGAAGCAGAATACAATATAGGCCTATGTTTTGGTGACATACAAAGACAGGTGACTCGTACAGGGTTTGCCATTATTATTTTCAGTGACTAGCTGCAGGACCAGTTAGCTAGTCAATTCACTAGTCCACCAGCTTTTTCACTCGTCAATATTTGAATGAAATAGGGATGTTTTCCAAAACTGAACTCGTCAGCTGGACCACTTTGTCAGTGGTAGTGGGTGGTGGTGTGTCGTTGCTGAGCGGTCTACGTACTATATAGTGCATCACAGTGTGGGTTCGATTTCCAGTCATGAAATCTCTGTCGTTCAACAAGGCACTTAACCATAATCGCTGCTTTTAACCCAAGTGTATAAATGGAAACCTGTGAGCTAGGACTGGGTCACATTGGATTAACCCCTTATCACTAATTTAGCAATTGGGCTAGCTCAAAAGAGAGTTGAGAAAGTTAGAGGAAGTGTCTCTTTTGAACACGGATAATAATGTTTTAAAGGCACAGTACACGTTTGGTAATGACTCTGAAAATTAATGGCAATAAAAACTTACTTGGTAAGAAGTACAGCAGCTTTGGGTAGTATAATGAATTAAAAAAAACGTTTAACTTCGAAGTACTACGGTTATGGGAAAATATATCTTTTTTTATTCCCCAAAATTTGAATCTGAGAAGCGTTTCTGTCAGAAACGCTTCTCAGACTGTGTATTCCTATGGGGAATATTCTTCCTGCGTGGAAATATTCGCTCCGGTTTTTCGGTGATATCTTAAAAACGCGACCACCTTTTGAAGTGAAATTGTCACAGGTTAGTTTTATTGTATATACCTACATTTTCATAGAATTACCACAATCAGTAGGCTCAAATTACCAAACGTATACAGCACCTTTAAAGCGCCTTGACTTCGCTAATATGGAAAAAAATTATTATAAGAACCAATTATTATTAAAAACTCCCGGAATTGACCCAGATCCAAGTTACCAGGGAGCCTGACCCACCTCTTGGACAGACTGACCCGGAAAGAGGTTAATATACATAGGACTTTAGCTCGGATTCGGCTGTGTAACATCGAGATAAGGCCCCCAACGTCACAGCAAATACTTCACCGCATATTGGTGCATTTGGGTTACTCATGCTAAAGCTAAGCAAAAAAAAAGATTGATGAACCAGTCGAATAAAAACCAAATGCAAACTTTATGGCATTTGATCTGGTACCCTGTTCCTGCTAAGCATGATTTTTGAGCTTTTATGCTTTATGAACTTCCGGGGCCATGATGGTGAACTTAATTCTTCACAGGTTGTATTGATGACAATATTGTGTGTATTGAATACTTTAGGACCAAAGTGAAAGTAAGCTTTTCAATTCCACTGATTTAATGTGAGTCATGACATTTTTTTCTCATGCATGGTTGCCTACAGCTTTATGATACCAACGTCACGGTGGGAAAGAGGAAATGGGAACTAGCAATAACTACAACAAAACCTGCTTTTGTTTACACTGAACTGAACCCCCATGGTTTGTATGCTTTCTCAGTCGAAGTTTGGCCCATTGAACACGTAGTACTTGCTCCCAATGTTTGCTTTCAGCTCAGCCATTCAACTTGACTAAAAGTCCGTTCACCAGAAAGGTAGGCCCTAGGAAGTGGCTGTCGTGAATTAAAGTTAACGTGTTTTTAAAATGCACTCACCACCTGTCGTTCTTGATAGATGTTTATGCAAATGAAAGTGCATAATTTGAAGGTCATTTCGGATATGAAAAGTAACAAAAAACAACTTGGTTCATGGGTACACGCACTCTGTTCGGATACACCATGTAAGCACTAATGACAAGAGCATATGTCAAATTGAACACGAACGATATGGCGTGTCAAACGTTGCAATATTCGATAATGTACAATGTATGTGCGATGTTTCTCATATATATGCGATGATTGTCACACATGTGCGATATTCGTTTTATGTATGCAATATATGTAACATATATGCAATAATTTGTAATATATGTGCGATAATTTGCAATATGTATGTGATAATTTGTAATATATATGCGATAATTGTTTAATATATGCGATAATTTTATATATATATTTGATAATTTTTTAATATATATTAAATGCGATCATGCGATAATTGTTTAATATATGCGATAATTTGTTATATATATTTGATAATTTTTTAATATATATTATATGCGATCATTTGTATGCGATGTTTTGTGATACACATATGCGATAATTTAATATACATGTGCGATGTTACACCAATGTATATTTGATGTTCGTTCTTATATATGTGCGAAAAAGGAATTGTGGGACATAGTATGGCTTCCTGTCCACTTGATCCCCGTATCCTTGATGTTTTAGATCGGGCCAGACTATGGATGGTATAGTATGGTTCACTGAGGTGGGCGTACGGGTTTAACTCACTGATCTCTATTATACTGACTGGATAGCGGGTTGAGTGCGTTCATTGAAGCCACCGTATCTCAGTGGACGCCATTTTGAAACACCCAAAACAGCCACACAAACAGCGTGGGGCATGCACATCTGTGCATACAATCCTGTGTTTTAGCCGACATTTTGGGGGATTTGATTTTTTTTTCTTTGGGGTGGGGGGGGGGGTGCATGTGATGTATTTTTTTATTGGTTGACTTATCTATTTATTTATTTATTGAGTCTTTTTTCATTCATTCATTTATGGGTTTGTTAGTTTATTGGTTTATTAATTATATTGTTTTTTACATATATTTATTTATATAAACAAATTTGATTGTTTTAAATTTTATTTATTACATTTTCTTGATTTTATGTGAAATATTAGTTTATTAATTTATAGTGTGCAGATTTTTGCAAAATGTGAAATGTAAATGTTCAAAAATTTGCAATTAGCTTGGATTAGGAAAGAGGGTCACAGTGTAACAAATTTTCTTTCAATAACTTGCTTGGAATTCTTAATTTTTATTGTTTTTATTTGTAATTTTTTTTATTTTCATAATTTGTTTATAGAATTGATAAAACCAGTTTGTTGTAAAATTCTAATGAACAATAAACAGGACTAAATACCACTTAAACAACTCATAACATGCTTGTTTGTTCTTCAATGTATTGTCGTGTTATTCTTTAATTTACATGATTTTATACAATGCTTCATCGGAATTATTTTTTGAAATTACTCAAAAAATAAATGACCATTAATGGTTACTTGGCAAGTAGTTCACAAACCAAAGTATACTTTGCCTTTAAGTAAATTGGGGTGTAATTCACCGGATCAACGAATGTACTTGTCTGTACCTGGGCTTATGTGGGTGTGAGGGTTTGAGCGAATGACAGGGAATACTTAATTAAAACACTCGGCATTCAAATTTTGAAGTAACAAATTACATGTTCATAAAAAACATTGGGGGAAAGGAAAAACATGTTTATGTGATGAAATCCCTTATTTAAATTAAAAAAGACATCGTATTTTGTATACCCGCTATGTGCATTCAACAGCTTTTTGGGTGTTTCAAAATGGCCGCCGCTTGTATGCGGTGACTTCACGGTCCTGTGCACACGCATAGGCCAACCCGCTATCCAGTCAGTATAATAGAGATCAGTGGTTTAACTAGACTGATGGTCAGGGAATGACGAATGAGACTTGATTCGCGTATACAAGGGAATAAAATGGCTGCGGAAGCAGGTGACCCTGGACAGTTTTTATTTCTTTACGTGATTTCATCAATTTTTGTGAAGTGAAGTACTCTTCCAACGAATTTTCTGATGCAGAAGATATTGTGCTGAGACTCGAGCGGTACGTGCGTGCTTTAGTAATCATCCAGGACAACCTACGGGAATTATCATCATCTGACGTAAGCATAAAACATGATAAACGATAGCAGTGTTGTTGATGTTGACGTTAACGTTGTTAATGACAGTGACACTGATGACCATGTTGACGTCGGGCCAGGCCGTTCCTAGCAGCAGTAATTGCAACTTCAGAGAAAATATCATCATTGTTGAGAGTAATGCAGGAAATCAAGACCTTGTATACGCGAATTAAGTCTCATTCCCTGACCATCAGTCTAGTTAAACCCGTACGCCCACCTCAGTGAACCATACTATACCATCCATAGTCTGGCCCGATCTAAAACATCAAGGATACGGGGATCAAGTGGACTGGAAGCCATACTATATCCCACAATTCCGTTTTCGCACAAATATACATTGGTGTAACATCGCACATGTATATTAAATTATCGCATATGTATATCACAAAACATCGCATATACAAATGATCGCATATAATATATATTAAAAAATTATCATATATATATAACAAATTTTCGCATATATTAAACAATTATCAAATATATTATTACAAATTATCACATATATATTGCAAATTATCGCACATATATTACAAATTATTGCATATATATTACATATATTGCATACATAAAACGAATATCGCACATGTGTGACAATCATCGCATATGAGAAACATCGCACATACATTGTACATTATCGAATATTGCAACGTTTGACACGCCATAGAACGAGTCACACAAACGCAACACACAATCATTGTGAACGTCATTCAGGTTCCCACTGTTGTTTTAACCCGGATGGTCTGTACGGAGCCCTGGAAAGGACAGTTGGAAACAAAAATATGCAGGGGCTAATAATTCGTTCGAACGAATTACTAATTCGTTCGTACGGGTTGCTAATTCGTTCGAACGGATTTCTAAGCCGTGTGAACGGATTATTTGTTCGAACGGATTACTAACCGTACGAACGAATTAGCCCCTGGATAGTATATTGTTTTTTCACCAGTGTCCCTTCCCGGGCAATTCATAGGTTTGCAATACCACTAGCAAAAACGAAATTGTAAAGACGTTTCCAATACTTACGAATAAAGGGCAATTTTCTGTTTACAATAATCCACAGCTACAGCTCCATAGTTATATGACATGCACTGACTAGAACCACAGAGCGACTTCTGCCAAATACATTATGATAATTCAATACCTTTGTATAATTCAACACCTTTGTAGAAATCCGATTACCGTGGTCTGCCTGATATTAAACGCATGCACATGAATTTTCAAAGGATGACCTGATTCTGTTTACAGGGAACAATATTGCGGAATGACATTGACCTAGAAGCACGCAATATTCACTACCGGTTATACAAGGTAACTGTATAATAGTATACGCGCTTCCCTGACAACACAAAGTATACGTCTCTATCTGCAGACCTTTATCACTCCGCTGCAATCTTTGTCGGGTTCACTGAATACCAATAATTCTATTTCTCGTTCCACCGAAGGGTGCCATAATATTTTCTCTTACAGTTTCAGTTCTGTCGCAATGGTTTCTATGGAAGAGAAACAAGATGGCGGGAACGAGATAAAGGTCTATATTTACGTCATAATGAATAACGATGCTTTGGTTTTTGGACAATAAAACTAATTTTATCGCTGTAGATTTTCAACAAACTCACCCACCAGCGTAGTGGGGGGGGGGGGGGGGGGGGGCGGGGGGGGGGGGGGGGGGGGTTGCCTTTCAGAGCGGGGGCCGGGGGGGGGGGGGGGGGGCACCCAGGATATTTGGGGACACCTGGGGGAATTGGGAAGATGGGAATCTGAATAAATGGAAATCTGAATTCAACTGTCGGCAAGTTAGAAAGTGTCTCTATACACCAATTCTTCACCGATCTTGAACTCTTGGTGGCAGCAGATACGCCTCAATTACTGCGGTGGTACCTGGGTGGTACTGCGCTGCCTAGCGACGGGTTTAAGGGTTGGGCTATACGGCTATCATCTGATAAGCCGATCAGATGATCGCCGTGTAGCCCAACCCTTAAACCCATCGCTAGGCAGCGCAGTACCACCCAGGTACCACCGCAGTAATTGAGGCGTATCTGCTGCCACCAAGAGTTCAAGATCGTTGAAGAATTGGTGTATAGATTGCGCGTGCAAAAAGTACAACATTTGATAATTAAATACTAAATTATAAAATAATAATAATATAGGCACATATGATGTGCTTTTAAACAACCAAAGCGTCTTTCACTTTTAAAAGCCCTGTTCATTTGAGCCCTATATTCCCGAAACCATCTCAACTCCTTTGGAGTATGCGGCACCGGATGTCAAAATGGCGCACATGTTGCTCATCATTCACATCACATTCTCTACCCTCACAGATACCCATTTCCTCCGGTGATGAGAAGTTAGTTGAGTGTCTTTCCCAAGAACACAAGTGTCATGACCGGGATTCGAACCCACACTCTGATGACTTGGCCTAATCAGGCCCCTTTTCATAGAGCTGCTTAAGCAGAAAATTATGACTTCAACATTTTCTGCTAAGCAGAAAATGAGCAGGAGACCTGTCACAAGATGTACTTGTGACATGGTAGTTTGGCTGATAGCCTTATTCTTGTATACATAATTTTGTTGTGCTTTGTTACTGTTTTTGCTTAAAGGCACTAGACACGTTTGGTAATTACTAAAAATAAATACTAGCATAAAAACTTACTTGGTAACGAGCAACGGAGAGCTGTTGATGTATAAAACATTGTGAGAAACGACTCCCTCTGAAGTAACTAGTTTTTGGGAAAGAGGTAATTTCTCACTAAAATATTTGAATCTGAAAAAGACTTCAGGCCTGAAGCCTTTTTCAGGCATCTGAAAGCAAGCAAAATTTGTGCAACAAGGGTGTTTTTTCTTTCATTATTTTCTTGCAACTTCGATGACCAATTGAGCCCAAATTTTCATAGGTTTGTTATTGTATGCATATGTTGGGATACACCAAGTGAGAATACTGGTCTTTGACAATTACCAAACGAAACGTGTCCAGTGCCTTTAAACAGATCTCACCGCAAAAACTGGAGTGTTCAAATTGACACCACGGGTGTTGTCAAATTATAGATACCAAAAAAGAAACAAATAACACGAATTTCTACCAACATATACATTGGTGTTATTTTAACACCCTGGATGTTAATTTTGATTCTCTCTTGGGTATATATATGTAACAACATCCATTGTGTCAATTTTAACACCCCAGGGGTCAATTTAACAAAACTCTTCCTAACTTAGGACTTGTCCTAGGCAATGCTAAGAGATAGGACTAGTCTTAAGTTAAGACCAGTTACTGGGGTCAATTTCACAAAACTCTTCCTAACTTAGGACTTGTCCTAGGCAATGCTAAGAGATAGGACTAGTCTTAAGTTAAGACCAGTTACAGGGGTCAATTTCACAAAACTCTTCCTAACTTAGGACTTGTCCTAGGCAATGCTGAGAGATAGGACTAGTCTTAAGTTAAGACCAGTTACTGGTCCTAACTTCAGATAAGACTAGTCTTATTAGACCATGGGCCGTCCAGTCGTATCTTGCAGTCTTGTTCTCTTCAACAGGGGGTTTACTCAAAAACCACTCAAAAACGAAGATAATAGTACCAACTTGCAATTTTTGCTTGTTCCCACGCTCAAATGTTGCACATTATTTCTAAATTTGGCGACAAAAATGGCCCTAATTTGTGTAACGATATACGGTAACTGAGTCAGGCGTGAGTAGGTTGTCCAATGAAATTTGGGTTCTCATCGGGCAGCTGACCAATCAAAATTGGTCTTATGGATACGTGCGGATGTACGAAGGGGGACGCGTTGCGACGCGACATGTCGAAGTGTAGCGCATTTTAGTTATTTGCACAGTTTGAAGATTGTGCTGCTCATTCTGCATTCACAGAGTGGGCGGTCAATCAGAAGATTGAGCAAAATTCTGCGCAATCTCGATATTGTGCAAATCCATAAAATGCGCTGTACATAAACAAAGCTTCACACATATTGTCCCACAGCTGATCGTCATGTTGGCAACATGACGGAAAAAGACAGAGAGAAGCACTCTAATTTACGGTGTTATGCCCATTTGTCTGGTGTTCTTGAATCATTGACACCTATAACTGAAACATCGTGGACAAAATTCAGACAGTGTGTACAGATTTGGAAGGATCTTGATGGGAAATCGGCTGAAATAGCGAGGTGTTTCTTGCAAGAAAATGGCGGTGATGCACCCATACATGTACCTAACGATGGTGGTTTTCATCGGAAGTGCTACCAGTATTTTACAGATTCTTCCAAACAAAGACGGGCTGTACTTGCCAAGCAGAAGCGAGATAATGAACCTGTGCCTGCTGCTGAAGGTTAGATAATTGTTTCAAGTTATATATTATTATTAATATTGAACATTCATTTGTAACGGAGCAGCTTAAAAATCACTTTTCAATTTTTAACTCGGAGAAGGCTAAACATTTCCAAATTGTAAAAACTCCCGAGAATCTTCCAGACTTCTAAATTTATTTACTTTCAAAAATATCTAACCAAACTGCCGTCCGATTTCAACATTTGTTTAATATCGAAACGGCCATCCTTTCACACAAATTTACATTTTTAACAGAGGAGAATTTCCATATGAAAAAACATAAATGTTAAATAGGTTCTACCTCCTATCAGATTTCATTTTATACTGGCATCAAAGCGGTGAAACATTTTCCCTATGTGAACACGTAGTGAATTACTCTTGCGTATGAGTTAGTGGGTGTACGAGTTGGTGTGCATTCGAGTTTGTGTGTGTTTGAGTTGGTTACGAGGTTGCATCATTACGAGTTGACCTGTACTTGTTTGAATACATAATCTTATCATCATGATGGAACAAATTTGGTCCTAGCTTTATCTTTTATTATTTTTAATGTAAAATTACCAAAAGAGCAAAAAACATTACAGGCATTCAGACACATTTTTTAACACACTACTGACACTGTTTGTAGCTCTGATGTATAAGAGACATGATCAAGAGATATGTTTACCCCAGTGCAGTGGTCTTTGCACAAAGGGTGTATCTCGTATTGGGTACATTTTCTGTTCTCCTACTACTTTAGGTAGTATTAAGTACTACAGACGGGCTATATGACTAATGAGCCATTTCTGTCGGGGTGGTTTCTACATTTGTATCATTTACATTTTAGAAAAACATTTTGCTATAAATTTATATTTATATTTCTTGCTTTTCCCTACCAGATCTCAGTGAGAAGGACATCAGAGAGGAGGACGCGGAGCCTGCTGAAAAAAGGACTCGAATGCTGCGGTCAAGTTCTGCTTTAAAGAAAGAGGGAACCCTATCACTAGCGCATATTTTACCGAGAGTTTGCATAGTTTGTCGTGGAACTCGGTATGCCACAGGTCGTGATGGCAAAAGGAACAGACTACCACTTATTCAATGTGAACTTACTGATGGTGGAAACCTCTTGAAGGCTGCTCAAATGAAAAAAGATGAACATTTGCTCCTTCACATTGAAAATAAAGATTGTGTGGCCATTGAGGTGAGGTATCATTCAGTCTGTTACAAAGATTATACAAGATGCCTGATTAAACATCTAGTTTCACAACCAACACCAGATGAGACGTTTGTTTGCAAGCTCTATGCACAGCATGATTACAGCCGTGTCAATGACGCAAGATATGCTATGTTTTCAATGGCCTGCAAAGCTGAGAATGTCATGCCACCTAATCGGGATGCCCTGCACAAACACAGCAAGCGTGCAAACTTTCAAGCCGCCATCTACAAACATAGCTTTGAACAACACCCTAACATCCCACCTCCCAATGGACATGGATGGAAGTTAATAGATGACACCCTTTGCATAGACTGGATGGATATGGAATCTGCACAACAGAGTATACTTGAACTTGCCAATTGTTCATGCAGTAAATCAAAGTGTAAACTTGGCAAATCAGACACTAAATGTTGCGTATCTCTAGGCCTTTCTTGCACGGAACTATGCACATGTAGGAACTGTGAAAACCACACTACACCTAGTGATGACGAAGAAAGTGATGCCGAGGAGTACATGGAAGATGTAGGTGACGAGGCTCTTGAAGAGGAGGAAGAGAACTTTTAGACCACAAGAACAATTAGGAAGTTATTTTTTAAACATCACATAACCTCATTTGAACAAAAATTCATTGTTCATCAGGAGGCACATGAAGCACATGCTATGTACACACAGTTAGTCCCATGGGCTCGATCAAGCACAATAATAAGTTATAATCAATATTTTGTTTGCATGAATATTACCTTGCACTCATGCTCTTTATGAAAACTTAAAGGGACACGTTATCTTGGATTGGACGATTTTTAAAAGTAAAAAATTATGCCTTTCAATTCTGTGGTTTTCATTTTACTTTGTGAATTAACACGGCCCACCAATTTGTGGGGGTAAAATTTGGATCCACAAAATGGAAGACATTCTTAATCTCGAAGTATAAGAAAAACCACACAACTGCAAGGCATATTTGTGTGGATTATTATATTCTGCTTGTGAAACATCTTTCCAACCTTATTCATAACGAACGCTTTCAAACACTTTTTTAGATACTTATTTTAACTTTTTTCATTATCTTTTTCATAACCACTAGAGCATATAATTTTGTTTTGACGCTACACAATGTGTGTCTTGCACTTAAGTACTTTCCTGAGTTCTGTGAAAAAATTCACATGCAAATCACTCGGGTTGGATTCGACCTCTCAACATTTGCTTTGCTTGATGTCTCTCTCATCTTAGAACACTGAGCTAGCCCGATGGCTAGAGGCAGTTCGAATCATTGGCATTTAATAGAAGTTATTTTTTGCAAAGGGAATAATGGATATTATTTTGTTTTTACCCTACACAATGTGTGTTAAGCACCGTATACTCAGACCTTTCCAGAGTTTTGTGAAATAAACCTCAGGCAAATCACTCGGGTGGGTAAAAACAAAATTATATTCAATATCCTCCATGCAAAAACTTAATATCCACTACAGAGTATGTATATATTATTTTGAAAAGAAAAATATTGAAAAGAACAAGAACTTTGCATTTACATTTCAAATCTTTATTTTATCACACTTCATTAGTATTGGATACACACAGTTTGTACTGTTGTTGACATGAAAGGTTAACATTTGTTGAGCATTCCTTTGTCTTAATGCACACAAATCATGACCATTATGAAATGATAGTATGTGGTTCTTTTTGTAAGTTATTAATTTGTTATTCATAAAGTGGACTGTTTTTAAACTCATACAGAGCTGTGGTAATTTAATTGAATGTTTTTTAAACAGATGATAACAACATTTGTATGACATAACTTGTACAGAAAATCATTTCTCAGGACATGAAAATTCAAGTACAAAACACATAATTTATTTAACTTGTCATTTCTACATGTATTTTTGATTATGCAAGTTGAACTGACCTTCAATAAATTCAAAGAAGGAAATATCTGAGGTTTGTCAGTTTTTCTAAGGGCAGTTTTTCTTTGACAAACTTTTTGGATTAGAAAGTGTATCAAAAACTCTAGTTAGTTTACAATCAGAATGAAATAACATGTTATTTATTTGCTAAGACAGAAGACAGACCCCCTCCCTCCCCCAATCAGAATGAAATAGCATGCTTATTTATTTGCCAAGACAGAAGACAGACCCCCCCCTCCCTCCCCCAATTAGAATGAAATAGCATTATTTGCCAAGACAGAAGACAGACCCTCCCTCCCTCCCCCAATCAGAATGAAATAGCATGCTTATTTATTTGCCAAGACAGAAGACAGACCCCCCCCTCCCTCCCCCAATTAGAATGAAATAGCATTATTTGCCAAGACAGAAGACAGACCCTCCCTCCCTCCCCCAATCAGAATGAAATAGCATGCTTATTTATTTGCCAAGACAGAAGACAGCCCCCCCACCCACCCCTCCCTCCCCAGTCAGATTATTTACACATGATGTAGGGCCTACCCATATCGGAATTGTTGATTGTCTGGAAAAAAGTATATAGTGTTCAACAATTTCAGCCTACTCCCCACCACAAATATAAACGCCAAGTACAGTTGAAAAGTAGTGTTCCATTAGTGATATAAACTTACAAAGGTTTAGAAATGCTTTTAGCATACATGATCTTAAAATTATAAGGGTTTCCACATCATAATGTGAATTTTTTGGGGGGTAAACTGTGCCTAGCTGGAGAAAGCCTCTCTTTTTTTGGTCAATTGAGGGCGCTGTTTTTCTTATGTTTTTCTTTATGTTGAAAAATGTGACATTTTGTCCGTAAATTACACATTAATGTGCAACATTTGAGCGTGGGAACAATTTGATTCTTGCTTAGACACATATTATGTACAACTTGGGCTATATTTTATTCAAACCCCCTCCAGAGAGAACAAGAATCGTTTTCTGGACGGATTTCAGAGCCACGGCCCATAGTCTATATCTCTTTGTGAAATCGGCCCCAGTTCTTGCAGTGCTGTGAAATCGGGCCCTGGTTATTGAGTTCAATGCTCTATTAATCCACATGTCCACAACACGCTCCAATCTTAACCCCCCAAAACCCAAACAATAAACTCGCTGTAGGTGTGTACAAGATGGACACGTTGAAGGTTTATATCACTCCTTTTAACGAATATCAACAACAAAATTGAGTATACAACAAGAGGTGTTCCGGGCGGAGTGCCCGAACACCTAATAATTATTGCAACAAGCGACATGAACAACAGACTTGTAACATGTCTAACAATCCATACCTAGACATCGTGGGAACTCGTTAGAACTTTTGCTGCACATTTCGAACTACATTGTGAAAAACATTCAAGTAAATCAATCATCTTAACTAGGTTGGACTTTGTGTTAATACAGCACAGGAATGAGCTCAAGCAAACAAATCACGAGTTTCCCTTCGGGAAAACTTGAGTCTAAAGAGAGGAATTAAAAATCAATGGGAGCCATTGAGCCCAGCGGCGGTTGGTTGGTTGAGAAAACAAAATGACGTGTCGATTTTGTTTTTCTTTCGGTCAACCCAATGTAACCGGACCGAGGCTGATAGGACACGAAAGTGTCTGATTTAAAACATGGCAATCAGATCTTCCATTGTTAATGCGTTCTCGGAAGCCGGACGGAGAAGACCACGTCAATTGTGGGGGCGTTCCCCCTTGGTCTTCTGGCCAAATGCTAGTAGGTAAAACACATGATGACCAGTCCGGTTCTCTCCAAGTGGCCCAGCTGGCTAGTTCAGTGTTGGAAAGCAATCCTATTTATTATGAACTATGGACTAGTGAAAAAGCCCGTAGACTAGTGAAACATCAAGTCAACTGGTCCTGCTAGATAGTCACTGAAAAAAGGGACAAACCCTGGATTGTTAAGCAGTTGGGGGGGGGGGGGGGGGGGGTCACCGTGTTGACGTGGAAGTCTTAATACAGGCAACAGAAAGTATTCAAAAAAATCATGCTGTCAGTCGCGTAGCGACGAAGACACTAAAACTGCTTGCATGTATAAGGAAACCAGCCAGATTACCATTCCACGTGTACGATTTGTGACTGGTATCCTGCTCGTTTATGCTAAGCAGAAAATTGTTAAGCAGCATTTGCTGCTTAAGCAGCTCTATTAAATTGGGCCCAGATTGTATCCTTGTAGCGGAGGCATGGCTTTTGTGGCAGGATATTCTGTCCCCCCCGGGAGCTGTCCTCCCATAAGGCGAACTGTGCACAAACTTCTTCTGGAAGCGCCCTCTTTTGAATCATCCTCCTTCAGACCACGTTAATTAATTTCCCATACGGGGGACAGAATCTCCGGGGGACAGATTTTCCTATGACTCTGGCTTCGTCTTCTCGACCCTTCGGAGAGTAGTCTTGATTGGTGACGCTGTTTTTCGTATTAGTCACCAGTAGAGGGCGCACCATCGACTGGCTCAGAGGCTGGCTCGGAGAGACTTATGTGCAAGTCTAAGAGTCTGGAGTCAGAATGTGTGTTTCAGCTACATGTATTTTTTCTCCAGTAATTTGTGTTGGCGACTACGTTAACAAAATGAACGTTGCCAAATCAAGACTATTCGGAGAGTTGTCCAAGACATAAGTTAATGAACACCAATGACGTCATTTTGATGAGTTATACAGCGCACACAGCACATTATCATGATTTTTTGTTCAGCAGGTGGGCAACTCTGTTTGCAAGCGGATGGACCCGAGACATACTTCCGTTTTCTATGCTTTTATCCCTTTTCATATTTATCACAATTTGAGCTTATAAAGTACTAAACAACAAGAAAATTGAGCTTTATGCCTACCATAAACCTATTTGTGCCGAGTACAATATGGGTGACTACTCATTATGGATGTTGGATTTTACGACAAGCTCAAAAGAGTTGAGAGTGCATGATTAGCTTTCACTACATTGGCCGAGTTCCCCATTATGCGACAGTAATTGCGAATAGTGAATCGTATTTAGTCATAAGGGCCTGGGCAGACTATTCCCCACCAGCCTCGGTTTGATGGCATCATTATGAATGAAAGTACGAAAGGGGGCTGTAGGCATTATCGGCCCCTAACGATCCCAATACCAATGCAATCTCAGCATCGTCCCAACACCAAGTTATGGTGATCAACGGCAAATCAAAGAGGACCAGGCTGTTTCAACTGCGAGCCTCATTTTGCAACAACAACAAAAAAACAAAAAAAACAAAAAACCCAACAACAACAGCAACAACAACACGACAACAACAACTAAGATGCCAGCACATGTTAAGAACATCAAGATGCAAGTCCTGGTGGATTGTTCAAACCCTAATGCCGGAAAACCAGCAGTAACAGCAACATGACTAGCTTGCATAGCGCCCTGACCATTGATAATACTGGTTATATAAACTTATGGTAAAAAACACAAGGTCAGCAAACTTTTGTGTGAATCGCTCAAACGTTTTCTTTAGCATTGATTTTGAGACACCAGACACCGGTAGTAGGCCTTCACAGCCAGTGAACCAAGCCAGTCGGTACCGGGCCCGGAGTTACACAATGGCCGCGGCCTCTGTAATTGCTCTGGTCATGGCATTGGCACCCATCATAACGCATTCCACTGGATATTCAATAAATACATTAAAAATACTTCGAAGTCTCACAGCCTTTTTTTTGTAAAGGGGGAAATTATCAATTGACTCTTGAACTTTTATACTCTGCTCAAATTGATATGGGGAGTCCCAAGACCCGTCGAATTATTTTCCCTCTAAATAAAAACACCCCTGCACCCTTGTAAATTTAGAAACGTCGGAGCATCAATCTTGAAAAAATTTCCTTTAAACACCTCTCGTCAAAAAGGACAAATTTGTTCAGGGTCTATGTCCACCACAATACCTCAAGTTGGAAGTCAACAATCCCCAGATCACAATAAGGCAATTTTTAATAACATTGTAGTCCTTTTATTTGGCGCTCAAATCTGTCTAAGATCTATAGAATATTTTAGGGGCTACAAAATGAGGCTGTCGCTTAGTTGTCTCCCTATTAGTGGGTGCACCCACCAAAAACCTCCCATCGATTTTCAAATTGTCCATTAAAATATCCCTTCCCTTAACGAAAATCTCCTTGCTAAGACAAAACTACATTGCTATAAAGGCTACAGAGATGTCTAAGCCAAAACTCCATCGGTATAAAGTTGGTAGGAAACAAATGACTTTCTTGTTTAATGTTGTAGGTGGGCCAATAAAATGAGGCACGTCCGATCCCCTGACTATACTGTGACAATGATAATTCAAAATATTACTCCGTGAAAAGAAAACATACTACTCTGTTTTCTTCTAGCCCAGTCTGGTGTTCGTACTAGGTTGAATGGAAGAAAACCAACATGGCTGAGACATAGACCAATTGAGTGATTGAATACTAAAGGTAAAATTAGATCCGTCGAACATAGGAGATCAATTAATTCAGTGAACCTTTACAGGCTAAGTTATATGATTTGTATTGTTTTTAATACTTTTTTTATTGTTCAATAAAATAACAAGGATGGTAGAAAATAGAAAACTCATTGCTAGTACAATGCATCCACTCTGCTGCAATAATACAAATTTTGGCACAAGGCATTTCAGCATAATCATACCTCAATGCTACTTGCCTACCCCGTTCCATTGAGGGATGTTGATGAATTCGATGTCAATTTGTAAATGAAGTACAGAGCTCAGACGACAATACAATGTGAAAATGAATGCAACAACGGGCATCCCACTGTTGTTTAACGAGTCTTTTTTTAAATGTATTTAAATGTTTGTATAATGTAAACTTGTGTACTTTTTGCACGAATACATATTATTATTAATATTATTATTTTGCCAACATTTTCACTTCTTCACATAATTACGCCATGCAGTAAGCGAGCAAAATGAATTAGCAGACGATAAAAGTAGAATCGTGCGCAAGCCAGTGTCCCTTTGCTGTGAGGCTTTTAAAGTTGTATCTAATGATGTAACACAATTTTCTTACCAATTTTCTTTTTGGGAAGGTAGTGCATTCTGCTCTACCAGCCAGGCTCCTAGTGGATGATACCCATCCATGCCTACATCCTTAAGGACTGTGAAGGGGGTAGGCCTGTTTCAGCCCCAGGAGTAGGAGGCAACGTGCCCCTGGTGTCAATGATTGATTTGGGTTGATAGCCCAAATCAGTTATGTGTAGCCCTCACCTTGAGTGGCCGTCCGTGGCCTTGTGAGTTAGGCGATATCTCATAAAAAAAATTAAAAAAACAAGCTTGCTTTGAGGTGAATGGTGAAACAATTTTTACAAAGAAATTGCTTGCGTTGTGTTTAAAATTTGACAACAAGTGGTGCAAATTGAGAATGTTTTCACTTACCTCTAATGTGTCCATACACTGTAATTCCCGCCAACCGTGCAGTGTGCAATAATCCTCTCACACCGGTGGCACAAGTACATGTACTTATGGACAGAAAGTGTAAAACAACTACTTTTACATTCCAGCAAGGTTAAAGTTCATCCAGCCACATATACGGTAAACTACGGACCCCCAGGGCACACACTTATAAAAAGACCTGTGTTGAGTGAACCACACTCAAAAAGCAAAGCAGCGTCGTCCGTACTGGATGGGTTTCAATATTTCCTGTGCAGACCGGAGTTGTGCTTTTGTGCCGGCCGGCGTCTGCATGAAATAAAAACACACGACCTTTGCCGGGTGCTTGTGAAAACAGTTGATATTGTACGCCAGAATAAACAACGTCAAATCCCAAAGCACACTCCAGTCGTTCAGTTTGAGACACTGAAATGACATTAGCATGAAAGGAACATGTGATGTTGTGTTACGTAGGCCTAACCAATGCCAGAAGAAACATTGAAGAAAGCCGAAAGACCGGTAGCACGTCTACGACTGAAGTGCCAATCGAGAAATATATTACTAAACTTAAAGTTGTGATTATCAGGACGATTATGAAACCAAACTATTGAGTTCATAAACATATACGGTGCTTTAGTTGCAACTCAGCAAAGACGTCATTATATTCACGGAGGAAGGAAATACTTTATTATTAAGAAAACAATACAAAAAAATGAAAACATATCAACTGTCGAGCTGCAGACATAATATCCAAGGACCAAAACAATACAGATGTCAAAGTGAACAAAACACGTGCCCACAGGATTTAACTAAGTTTTCACGAACCTCAATTAAATGCCAACCCCAAAACACACGACCTTGTCTTGAATTGAAACAATTCAGTTAACAATTTGGGTTTTAATATGTCAATGATGGCGTTCCATACTATTCAATAACTTAACGAAAGGTTTGTTGACCCATAGCCATAAGCTATTGAACCGATCTGTTCACAGCATCTATCTATAGCTGCGGACTTATTCGCTTTTCTGTGAAAGTGTATTGGATCGCTGGACACAGACATAGTGTGTTTAATGTATGGTGGCCCTGAAGGGACATCGCATATCGCAAACGTGTGCGCATACGTATGCAATGTCGTGAAACAATTCGCGAATATATGCGCACACGTATGCAATGTCGTGAAACAATTCGCGAATAATTGTGCGCACACGTACGCAATGTCGTGAAACAAATCGCGAATGTGTGCGCACACGTATGCAATGTCGTGAAACAAATCGCGAATGTGTGCGCACACGGTATGCAATGTCGTGAAACAATTCGCGAATATGTGCGCACACGTCTGCGAATATATTTGCGATGTCGTGAACGTTTATTGCATACCAAGTTGCATACCTTTGAATAAAATGTCTAATGATCTGGGGGGTTTCTTGCCTACAGTGAGATTAGCGGTAGTCATTGCAGCGGTAGTCATTGTTGTGAGGCAAGCCAGGCGGGTGGCGTATTTCTTTTTTTCACGTGGGCTATTAACATAAAATGGGCGTGTTTGACCGTAAAATACCCTCGCGCGTGCGTACTCTTCGACCTTGATTGTAATAGCACAAGTACTTATTAGTAGGCTGTAGGTAGATAGCTTATGCTGTAGTACATGTTGGCGAAACTTGGCCTGGTGCCAAGTTCCTGGGTACACATTATTGTATAGCCATGCTTACAGGAGCCTGACTGTAGCGCCACGGTACTCCAATAGCTTTCTTAAGAGCTTGAACAGTAACAACTGCTTGTTCCAACCAGACACCCATCTACAAAGTACACTCATTGATTTATTGGCGTGCCGAAAAAGAAATAAGAGGGGATGCCGTGGAGGAAGGAACCTGTACAGGAGGATACAAGTTGTGGAGGCTTATAGACCCCACTTAATACAGAACCCCGCGATCATTAGAAGAGGAGTAACTTTGTCAAATCTCACTGAGATTATAACCATCCCTTTAACATCAATTCAAGAACATCCAAAGAGTGATTTTCCTACATTCGTGCTTTGCAACGCTCAATCTCTTGTGAACAAATTTGATGACTTTAAGCTGCTTTTACATCAAGAATCTGTAGATGTGGGAGTGATAACTGAATCTTGGTTTCGACCTGATATGCCTGACTATTATGCTCTCCGTTGACGGCTATGAGATTTTTTCAAAGTCTCGTAGTCATGCAAAAGGTGGAGGAGTTGCTGTTTATGTCAAGTCACAAATCACTGCAAGTGGGATTCCAGAAATCTCAGTCCCCAACGAGCTGGAGTGTGTATGGTCTCTAATACAACCTAAGAGGATACCCAGAGATACATCGATCATCGCTGTATGTGGCGTCTATATTCCACCAGATTCTTCCCTCCAAGATCTTCTCACACAACATCTATTGGAATCCATGGACCTTCTCCACACTAAATATCCGGATATCGGCTTTGCTATTATGGGGGACTTCAACAGAATGCCCGTAAACAACATTCTCAAACATTGTAATCTAAAACAGTTGGTTAAATTTCCCACTCGTGCACTTGCTACATTAGATCTTATCATGACCAATTTCAAGGTTCACTATAGAGACCCAGTTCCCTTGTCAGCATTAGGAAAGAGTGATCATGTGTGTATCCTGTGGAGACCCGAAGTGCATGTTATAAAAAATCAGGGCAGCAAAAGGACATTTCGTCCCATGAAAGATTCAGAATTGAGAGAGTTTGGTAGGTGGATCCAAGAACAAGACTGGTCTAATGTTCTCAAAGCTGAAAATACCCAGCGTAAGGCAGACGCACTATACGAGTCTCTCCATGGTGCAGTTGATAGATTCTTTCCCATGCAAACAATAATAACCCAAAGCAGTAGTAAACCATGGATGTCTCAGAAAGTTCAATCACTTGTAAAAAAGAGACAGGTTGCGTTCGGATCGGGGAGAGTCGAGGTGTACAATAAACTACGCAATGAGGTACGTAGAGAGATCAAGAAGGCCAAAGTTAACTTCTATGCTAACAGAGTCCGAATTCTACAAGAAACCAATCCAAGGAAGTGGCACCAGCAGATAAAATCAATGACTGGAAACACTAAAGCTGTCCTCAGAATACCTGTCCAGGGAGTGAGTGATATGATCATGTGACCATTGCCAACACAATTAATGATCAGTTTGTGAAGGTTTCTTCACATATCCCCCCACTGGATCTTAATGTTCTGGAGGCCTACTTACCAGCCATGGAACCTCCACCATCACTCTATCCTTGGGAAGTGTACACTGAGCTCAAAAAAGTCAAATCCAACAAAGCAACTGGTCCCGATGGAATTTCTCCCAAGCTTGTTAAAGAATTTGCCTATGAGTTGAGTTCACCTTTAACTGATGTGTTGAATTGCTCGTACAAAGAGGGCGTGGTGCCTAAGCAATGGAAAAAGGCCATAGTAGTGCCAATACCAAAAACGAACCCCCCTACAGCTGATAAACTCAGGCCAGTTTCTTTGACTGACTGCTTTGCAAAGATTGGGGAGGGTTTTGTAACAAACTGGGTTTTGGATGATATTCAAGACAAAATTGACCCACAGCAATTTGGCAATGTCAAAGGCATTTCGACCTCCCATTATTTAGTTAGTCTCCTTCATTCACTCCATCAAGGTGCTGACAAGGTCGACAACATTGGGACGGTGGTTCTGACGGATTTCTCCAAGGCGTTCGATATGATTGATCATACCATCCTCATTGAGAAATTTATCCGCTTGGGAGTCCGTAGATCCATCGTCCCTTGGTTGTGTGACTTTGTCAGCAACCGCGCCCAATGTGTACGATACAACCAAGCACTCTCAGAGTACAAGGTTCTCAGTGGAGCTCTCCCGCAAGGAACTAAACTCGGCCCCATTGGTTTCCAGGTTGTTATTAATGACGCTGCTCATGATTTGGGTGAAAAGATTAAGTGCTGGAAATATGTGGATGACTTGACATTTGCTGAAAATCGTTCCTGCTTCCAGCCTAGTGGGCTGCAAGTAGTTCTTGATGAATTTACTGAATGGACCAACACCAACAAACTCAGCCTGAATCCCTCCAAGTGTCAAGCCATCCAAACATGTTTCAAAACTAAACCCCCACCACATGCCGAGTTGAGTATTGCGGGAGTCCCTCTGAACTTTGTATCTGAGGCAAAGGTCCTAGGAGTCTGGCTACAGAATGACCTCCGATGGGAAAAAAATATCAATGAAATTTCTAAGAAAGCCAATCAAAAACTGTATATGCTCCATCCGTGACCCAGATAACGTCTCGTCATTATGGAAACATGTTCTAGCATCGAAGGAACACGAGGTTAATCCCTTTTTTTTTTAACGGCCCATTTGCCACTATGCGACCCTTAGGCCTACATAGATTTAATGATAACATGAACGTCAGTTGGGCAACATTCTTAAGTATCCGGAAACGAAGGTAAGTCCTATCCTCCGATTTTCTTTGGCGATTTGATTTTGTTTTTTACTTTACTCTGACTCATAGTTATTATACTTCATGGCCAAATATGACTGCCCCCAACAATTTTGATACAATTTTTAAAGCCATAAAAGGAAGAAACGGAATCCCGGGAATCAACAGGAAAAAGACAATGTTTTGCCAGGATACCAGTCACATAATATATGCTACACTAGATTTAGCATGGTGTTGTTGCGGATTCATATTTCTGGTAAACGTTGTGGTGTGCTATATATAGCTACTTTTTCAGCTCTATAGAGCTGGTTACACACAAAAAGTAGCCAAGCAGAATTGTGTAAACAAAATTGACTGAATAATAAACTAGCTGCGCTATGAAATTGGGTTCTTTTTATGGACTGTGCAAGTCTCGCGCGTATCCGTACATTGGGACCCGTCAGCTTTTTTGCTTCATCGCGCATTAAGTCCTCAAAATGCTCGAATACGCGCGAGACTTGGATCAAGCTTGTTTTCTTCGAGGATTTTAAGTAAAAAATTAATTTTTAAATATTTCTTATCGCAATATAGGTCTAGACCTTAGACACTGTTTCCAGATACTCATGGTCTTGTTAGAATTATCAGTTTCTATCATGAAAATTGCCTTTGAAAAACAGCAATATAAAACAGTTTGTGTAGGGGGGTTAACTTTTAAAACGTATGGAGCCCGTTTGGCAAGAGATTCCAAGAAATTTTCGTTGTAAAATTTTTCGTCTGTGATAGCGCCCTCTTTTGAATAAACTTTCTTCATCCCATATGTTACCACACCGGGTGTCAAAAATCCTCTTTGGGTGCATCCCACCAAATTATCTCTCATAGCTTACAGTGAGAAATGCTAAATATAAAAAAATATCCAAAGGATACTTTAAAGTCTCACAGCTTTTTACAGTAAAAGGACAATTATTAAAATGACCCTTGAACTTTTATTATCTGCTCAATTTGATATGGGGAGTCCCAAGGCCCGTTGAGTTATTCCCCGTCCAAATACAATCACCCCTGCACCGGTATAATATTCCAAACTTCCGAGCATCAATCTTGAAAATTTTCCCTACACCTCTCGGCAAATAGGACCATTTATTTTGGGGCCTTTGTCATCTAAAATACTAAAAATACTTCAAGTTGGAAGTCAACAACCCCCAGGTCACATATGGTCAACATTTTAACACTGTGTATCCCTTTTGTGCTCTCAAATCTGTTTTATAAAGAATTCTTTGAGGGCATGCAAAATATTAATGAAGACGATGATCTGTTTTCTCCCTATTTAGTGGGGTGCACCCCTATGACACCGAAAGTAGACAATAACCTAGTGCGTTCCCAAGACGCGTGTGACACTGATAATCACATTACGACATAATTCAAATTAAGTTTGAAAGTTTTTTCGTTTATTCAATACCTGTATTTGTTTTATAGTGATATTTATTACGCAATTATTAATATTGTCCACATTATCATTAGGTTGTACATTTTATTTGTCATAAAATATTAACATTAAAAACCACCCGTAGGCCTACATGGATATATTTGGATGAGTCATACATTGGGTTTTTACTAATTTGTGAAATGTAATCTAAGATGAGAAATAAAGTCCGCACTGTTCAATGGGACTGGATTCGAACATTAAAGAAATTCATGATGGAGTTTTCAAATGAAATTGATTTTTATTGCACTGAGGATGTCTACAGAAGTTTCTTGATCTCGTCGTACAAGACGAGTACCAAGGCGCCCCCTGTACCACGGAGAACATTGGACAAAGCCCCCTTGAAGAAGGCTGATGGTCCCTCCTGCTTGAAGATCTTACTCCAGCAATCCAAGGTTCCCTTGTAGAGGATGTCTTTGCGGCCAGATTGCATCATCATACGACGACGAACGGTGTCAAATGGGTAGCTGACCACACCAGACCCGGTGGTAACAGCCTGGGCGATCATCCAGCTTACGAAGAAGTTGTTGTACTCAGTTGGAACCAGTGACTTCAGCGTGTCGTAGGTGCCAAAGTAGGCTGCTCTGTAGATGATGATGCCCTGGACGGACACACCAAAGCCACGGTACAGTCCCTTGATCCCATCAGACTTGGCAATCTTGGTCAGGCAATCTCCAAGTCCCTTGAACTCACGACCACCACCGGCTTTGCCGACGTCAGCAGCCAGGCGTGTCCTGGCAAAGTCCAGTGGATACACAAAGCACAAGGAGGTTGCACCAGCAGCGCCACCGGAGGCGAGGTTGCCGGCAAAGTAGCGGGGGAACTGTTTGTTCTTGTCCACACCACTCAAAAAGATCTGCTTGTACTTGTCCTTGAAGGCGAAGTTGAGAGCCTGAGTTGGAAAGTAGCGGATGACATTGGCTAGATTGCCACGCCACAAAGATTTGAATCCCTGTTCTTTGGTCACACGAGAGAAGCAGTCAACGATGCCCTTGTACTGATTATCAGCTGCAATCTGAGTAGAAGCAGCCTGCACCTGTTGACAAGAAAACAATTATTTATTTAAAATCATTCAATTTGGTTAACCATTTATTTAAAAGTATTCAATTTGGTTATAACCATCACGTACTTTCTATTTTTGAAATATCGACTCAAAATTGACTCCCGTGGGGCCGAGGGACCCATTTCTGAGTCAGTATGACCCGGATCCCGTGTCAAACCCACAAATGGATGAAACTGACGTAAAATCTAAGTTAAAACCCCATTATTTTAACCAATAACCTGGTCAGGCTGACCCATTGCCGGTGTGACCCGGCAATGGGTCAGCCTGACCCGGCAATGGGTCAGTATGACCCGGCATTAGGTCAGTATGACCCGGATCCCGTGTCAAACCCACAAATTGATGAAACTGACGCAGAATCTAAGTTAAACCCCCACATTTTCACCAATAACCTGGTCAGTCTGACCCGGCAATGGGTCAGCCTGATCCGGCAATGGGTCAGTCTGATCGGCATTGCGTCAGTCTGACCTTGCTATGATTAGACATTCTTGTACCAGGAATCTGGGTCTACATTCTAACCAGGGAGTGTTTAGAGTGTAGGGTATTAAAGGGTAAGGGTCAGGTATTAGGCTTAGGGTTACATAGGCAAAGTTTGAGTTATTAAGGGGCCATTCAGACTAATCAATGATAACAATTTCAATATTTTTGTGATTTATTTTTGAACTGAGCTAGCTATAGTTCCAAACTAATAGATTCAAAACTACTTAATAATTAGTTTTCAAGACAAATCAAAATTTATGAAGACTGGTACCTAATTTTTTCCTCTCATCAACTCAAATGCGAGTATGCACTGCACTGGCACAATTGTTGGGAAAAATTGGGGGTAATGTCTCAGAATCTTAGAATCTCAGAACCTTAGAAGTGTATAACTGAACATCGCCGATCCGCATCAATATCGTCGCCCCGTGCAGGCTAGTTTGTGGCTTTAGGATACACATTTTTCTAGACTTAGTTTGAACTTTGATGGAGATGGTTGGTGGACTATAATTTTCGGATGATGATGCTCCAGTCTGGTCAAGTCAAATAAATACTATAAAGATAATCGATCCCTCAATTTGATTTACATCTATCAAAACAGACAATAAAGCAAATTATACTGAAATTAAATTATACTGAATTCAAAAGCAGTGATTTATTGTAATGTAATTTATTACCTGTAGCAGGAGTTTGACGCGCTCAATGGGAGCCACTGCTGTCTTTGACATAGCCGCTGCTGTCCCGCCGGCCATCAGATCCTTGAAGAAAGAAACCGCGTCGAAACCCATGATGGATGAATTTGCTGTCTGTCTAAGCTTTCAAAAGCAGAGTAACAAGGTTGATGGAAAGTTGGAACGAGGAAATTTTAGGAAGACTCTGAGTGGAACGCAGATGATCAAGCGAAGGACCCCAGAAGACGGCCCAGGAAGATGTTGTTAGAGGTGTTAGCAACGCTGTCACGATCGTTGCCAAGTCTTCACACGTTCGAAGATGCGGCCAACATTATCCTCAAAGATATCTTCTAATCACAAAAATTCACTTCGGAGTAATGTGAAATTTCAGAATAGCATCCTGAAATATTCTGAAACCTTTCCTTACTTTGATTTGATTTTATGAGAGATTGTAATGTAAAGGTGTTTTCACACAAGCGAATTAATAACAAAATAGTATCTACGCTCGCGCGTGAACGCACGCGAAAGAACGGGAAACGCTTGCGTACCCATTGCAAAACGCGCAGCGCACTTGCACGCGCGTCTCCTGTCAGCCTTTTTGGGTGCCAAAACGTGCACAAAAGAATGGTACATTGTGTTTACGCACCTCCGAACAATGCGCGTCTACCATTTCTGCCTTTTTGGGGAGTCCATTCCTTTTGCGCACGTTTTGACACTCAAAATGGCGGACAGGAGACGCGCGTGTATGTGCGCTGCGCGTTGTGCAATGGGTCTAAAATAGTGTTCGTCTTATAAAAGTTATTTACTAGTTTGAAGTTTCAGTTTCTATATTTATTTCTTAAATCGGAAATACTGTAAACCCATGGCATAATATATTCAATTATATGATGAGATAACTGGGGTCATATTGTCTTTAACGTTAAAGACAATATGACCCATAAGTAATTAATGCAACAGCCAAACAACAGCCAAACAAAAAACACGAGTGACAAAACCTCCCAACCCCCGACACATGTCGGTTTGAGCGCGAAACTTACGCAAGCGTCATATCGCGTGGCATCTTACGAAAAAAATACTTGACGCGTCAAAAGAAAGTGGCAAACTTTTTAATACTATTACTAATTCCGTGCTTCAGGATAAACCCCCAATAATACAACTTGTGGTTTTTACTTGAAATAATTGCTCCATTTAAAACCCTGTGGTTAACACACGAAGCGAGGATCCGTCGTACGTGGTGGAAAATAATGCTTGGCCCCAAAAGTTGCAGGAGCTCATTCTCTCGGCAATGATCACGTAAGTTTCTTTTAATTTTTATTCAATGTCGTCATTGATGTTGTGAATTGTTTTGTGTATTGTCCTCTGAAAACTCCCGGGGCCCAATTTCATAAAACTATTAAGCAAATAATTCTGCTCAGGAAATGTCTAGGCTAAGCAAAACATGAGTGGGGCACCAGTCAAAACAAACTTTATGGAATTTTGGCTGGTAACCAGTTTCTGCTAAGCAACTTTTTCTGTGCTTAGCAAATTTCTGTGCTTACATGCTTTGTGAAATTGGTTTGATCCGGGTCCCAAGGGCCTGACCAATTTCTGGGTCACAAAGACCCGGAATCTGTGTCAAAATGACCCAGAAATGGGTCAAACTGACTCATACTCCTATGTGACAAGGGCCAAGGCTTCATCAGTAGAACTTCAGATTATATTTCTTGTAATGAAACAAGCAACAAAAGTGCCTTGCCCACTGGGAACACTATCAGAACTCCCGGGTCAGTTGACCTTGGTTCCGGGTCCCGAGGGCCCATTGACTCAGACATGGGTCGAACTGACGCAGAATCCGAGTTAAAATCCAGGGATCAGGATCAATTCGGACCCGGTAGATTCGGACCTGATATAGTTTCAGATGTGGGAGGGAAACCCCTATAGTGGGTGAAAAAACGATCGCAATGAGGTAGGGACTTAAAACCCAAATCCGGTTCCGGTCTGAAGTGGGATTCAAACCGCGGTCAACAAAGGTGAAAGGCCAGGGAAGAAACTACTAAACCCAGCATGAATTTAAGGCAAGGGAGATATAGTATAAGCATAACTAAACTATGCAGAGTGACTCTTTATACATCTACAGTGATGTAGCCGTGTCTTTGTTGCTGTTAGCCATCACATCTGTCATTCAGTATTATCGCAAGCTAGCTCGGGCCAAGGCGCAGCTTCGAGAGGAGTATGGGCTCAAGCTAGCCCACAGTCAGCGAGAGCTCAAAGATGCCCATAGATTCATAGAGATTCTTGAGGTGGAGATGAAGAGATGTTTCAGAGAATGTTTACAGAGGTACGTTTTAGAGGGTTAAACTTTGTTCTCTTGTTTGTTTGTTTGTTTGTTTGTTGTTGTTGTTTATGGAAGTGGCCCATAAGGCACAGAAAACCACTCCAGTTGTGAGCTACAAAAGGAATAGAATGTTGTGAGTGCCCAAAGTACTTCTTTCCATGCAAAAGGCCGTAAAAATTACTGGCATTGCTGTTACATTTGTTGCTAGATTTACCTCAATGAGATGGTTTCCCAACCCTAGCAGAATTTAACATTCCTATGGGGGGGGGGGGGGGGGGGGGGTGCCCTATGAATGGCAGTAAACTGATCAAACTTTCACGCTCAGTTGTCTTGAAACACAATTCTGCACATCCAAATTGCTAATACGCCCTTTCTTCCGGTAACTTTTCGATTTCGTCCTTCTGCCACACACACGACGAGTCTGAAAAAGAGCGTACTTTAAAAGAAACCTACTCACATTACGCTTAATTAAACTAGGACAGATTATAGGCAGCGTGGAAACAGGATGCAGGCAAGGAATTCCGAAGTGCGGTGCGTGGGAAGAAACTTGTTGAACACATCTTGGATGATTTGTTATTTTTCTGTAGGGAGGGGCTAAATCGGAAAGTAAGTAGAGACTCTGCAACCCAAACACCATGTGACGTCACGTATAAAGTTTCAAGGAGGAGGACTGGGGACGGGGATGACTTTGAGATTATTGGAGCAATCGAAGCAGAGGTTGAATTGAGACATTACCTTCACATTATTCAATCTAAGAACAAGGAGCAGACGGGAACTGGAGCAAACCGGCCCAAACTGGACTCAGGTGGTGTAGACGAGGATTCTACGTGTACATATGTTGAATGCCATTCCAATGTGGCTGACTCTGAGAAAACAGTACAAGAGAACCAGAGAGAACCAGTTGAATCTGGTAAAAACTGCACTGATACCATCGAGGGGTCAGGTGATGAGAACTGCACCAATCACACACAGGGATGCCTGGAAAGGATACAACCACAGGTAACCAGTTCCAAGGATGTATCACTGCAAAACAAAAGTTACGAAATTCACCAAGGTTGCGGACAGCTAAATATGCAAAATGAAGAATTCCTGGACCTTCTCCTAATGGAGGATGCACTACTTGACAACGGCCCTTTGGGGGAGAAATCTGCAACTGACGACCTCAAGATATCACTGGAAGAAACAGATGAAGGAGGGTTGCCTCAAATAAAACCAGAAATATATGTAGACTGCGGTGTTTTCAAGTGAGTTATTCTGATTATTCTGATTATGCTTAAAATGTTCACATGTTCTTATTGATACTTTTTCACAACATACAATTACGCACCGCAAAGTAGGCCTACACATAGAATCCAACTCACAAAATGGTGCAGGCAAGATTTAGGAGGGTGATGGCGTCAGATACAAGTCACAGATAGTGCATGTGGAGTGGTATTTTGCCTGGTAACCTTATTTTGGTAAGCATAATGTTATTGTCCTTATAGTTCCTTTTAATGCTTAAGCTGCCCTGTTTAGGTCGTATCTATACCGATTACCGTTTACAGTCTTGCCGACAACAGCCTTGGCTGTCGTTATCATTGTGATACAGATTTTTCTTCTTCTTCATTCTTTGTATGGTTTGCTGATCAGTAAAGGAGATCCACTCGATTGTGACGCATTTTGGTAATCCCACAGCGGGTGCTGTGAACAGGTTTTACTTTTTACGGTCTTGTGTAATCTTTGTAATGTTTCATTTTAACGTATATGTATTTTAAATGACTGTCTGCTTTGTGTCTGTTTTTTCTTACCCTGTGAAATAATAAATGAAAGGAAAGGAAATGAAAAGACCTGTATTTACATTGTCTCTAAGTAAACACTTTCTATTATTTGTTCAGACGACCTGCCCCTGGCCTGGAATCCTTCACATATTATTGTAGCATGGATAACTATGATCTAGTCACGGGACCCAAGGTAAGTCAATAATAATGGAGCTACAGTACACGAAGTCCAATGTTTCAACATTTTAAAGAGGGGTTTTAAGGTCAAATTCAGAACATAAGTGCGTCAGAAAACCGAATCTGATCTTGGAGCCCCTCTTTAATCCAGAACAAAGCATTTAGAATTGCATTATTTTGATGTGTGCATCCCATGGTAATAATTATTATTTGGGAGGCTAATTATTCTTACTCGCAACTGATAAGGACGTGGCTATAATGTGTTCGAGTCGCAGGTATAAGGTGCCTTTGGCAGCAAAGCCATATCGACCCATTTAATCACAGAGCGCAGCTAGCGATCGAAAGTGTTTGATTTTTCCGGAGGGAGGAAAACGTGGCAGGAGCTTCTGCCCCCCCTCCCCCTCCCCATGCCCGGCAAATTGTTTTTCCCAGCGCGGTAAAGGCCATTCTGTGCAGCTGCTAGTTGATATTGTAATGAAGCTTGGCAAGTACGGATCCCAGTGAGATATGCAAATATTGGCCTTTACCGCGCTGGGAAAAAAAAATTTCGCGTACGGCGAACTGTGTACAGTTTTCTTCTGATAGCGCCCTCTATTGCTCGTGTTATTTTCCATTTATGTGGGACAGAATCTCCGGGGACAGATTTCCATTGACATCGGAGCAGAACCCAACGCAAAACCCTACTCATTTTTTATGGAAATAATGGAAACTTTAATAAAACTTTGATGTATTTTCACAGGGACGGAATTTGCAATTTGTACAGCAAGCGTTTGGAGTGCATGTTGTCGTCCTGCAGGATGACCCAAGATATAAAAGCCTAAATGTAGTAGGTAAATAAAGTATTGCTTTTGGTATTATGACCCTTTTGTTTTCTTCTGCACTAGTGTAGGCCTACTAGTCTCCTTGGGGACACGCAATCGAACTTATCAATTCATAAAAAGTTTGCAGACATTTAGTATTCCTAAAGTTTGCAGACACTTTTTAGACAATAAGTATTCATAATGTTTGTAAAAACTTAATATTCATTAAATTTAGAGATATTTAATAATTTATTCAAAAGTTTGGAGACAATTTATTCATAATGTTTTAGCCACTGGACCACCCAGCCGCCCAAAGTGTTACACCGTAACATGCGGTAGGAGGAAACACTCACAAGCTTGTATATTGCGAGAAAAAGGAACATCAAAATAACACTAGATAGTCAGTTTGTCAAGTCAGTGGCAGTAATTTGTATAAATAGTTTTATATTTCCCCCCTTAGCAGATGACTTTAAAAAATTGTAACGCAAATTATAGTGATGATAATGTTGTAGCTTTCACCAACACCACGCTCATTTTTTTGTAACAAAAAACAGTAAATGTCTTTCATCATAATGATACTCAAAAACTAATGACTTAGCAATTAATTACGAGCATTTGACGCCAGAAAAAGGCTCAACAAACTGTTGTGTTCATGTAATAACAAATATGACAAATATGAAAATAAAAATTACCGACAGCCGTTAACGAGAGGCACTTATTGTTCCCTAGGGACTTACTTCGAACTGGAAATAATTATGTTATTCAATGACAATATTGACGAAACAGACGAAAACTGTAAATAGTCGTTCTAAATAATCAGCATCGGGTGTCTTTTGAAAAATTGAACCACGATTCTTGTAATTTACTGCTAGAGTCTTGAAAACTAAACATCGTTTCAGCAAATTCGGGCAGTGCAGTGATTGATATTAATTGAGTGTCTCCAAACATTGTGAATACTCAGTGTCCCCAAACTGTTTATGAGTTTATTAATAACTATTGTGTGTCCCATAGAGACCAGTGGTAGTCTGATTCACATCAATGTAACTAAACCAAGGCTACAGTTTAATGATAGTCTGTCTTCTTTTCGGTTTTTACATATAACCATTTGAATGACTGAAAACGGGAATGCGACAAAAAATGGCCGACAAATTACAATCATGGGGTGTTGAAAAAGCATTTCATATTCATTCAGAGTAGCCTTGTAAAATGGATGAATAGCTTTGAATTGAGAGGAAAAGTTGTGTGTTTGAATGAAGGAAAACTTCAGCCACTTATGCACTGTATAGAATCATGAGTTCAGTTTAAGATCTTGCTGCTTGTGTTCTATTTCCTGAATGCCTCAACTTCAACATATCTCACATAATTATGTTGTCAATAAAATAACCTGCTCGAGGTTTGCGTTCCTGCTGCTCACAAAGTTCAGTCCTTCGCATGTCAGGGAGCAATTGGGGGGGGGGGGGGGGGGGGGGGGTCATGCCTTTTCTATAGCTGCATCTAGGATGTGGTGTGCACCTACAGGTAGCACCCTCTGCATCAGTCTGCAAAAATTTCTTTTTACTGGTGTTTTCCTCATCAGTAGCAATTCCCACATTGTGCTAATCTGTTTCCTTGATGCTCTGTGAGCAGATACATTGTTTCTGGATACTCTGTGTTTTTGGAAGGATTAGATTTTTCAGCTTCTTTTCGACATCATTCCTGAACCATAGCCACACCGTATGCAGTACAGATGGATCATTGCCTTATTGATTATCTGTGTACTTTGGATACACTTCCATGATCTTGCAAGTCTAATCTCTCAAGTGAGTGCTCAGCTGATTGTTATTCAAATCGACTGCCACAATATAACAATGTGTTTCAACAATACTGGACCTATACAGTATACAAGGAGTGAACTCTTCAAGTACAATGCAGGTACATCAGCTAGACTTTCACAAGGCAACTGGAAAGTTATTAAGTCTTTGGGCCTGCATGCTCAAAAGCCTACGAGAAGGGGAATTACAAGCACTCATATAAGACATTCTAACTTGTCTTTTGACTCCACGAACAACAGAGACTGTGGCCGATTTTCCTTTGCCCTTTGGAATGCCCATTCCATACGAAATAAAACAACAATGTGTTCTTCATATATTCTTGAGAATTCAGTTGACCTGATGATAATAACTGAGACTTGGCTTTCCCATCATGATGAGGTTGTAATTGGTGAAGTTACTCCACCCGGTTACAGATTCTTGAGCATTCCACGCAGCTCGAGTTCCTGTGGTGGTGGCGGCTTGGGAGCTCTATTCAAGGAAGAACTTGGTCTGCTATCCTACACTACCGGCTATAATTTCCGTACATTTGAACATGCATGCTTTACAGACAAGTGCAAAAGTGTGTATTACTTTGCAATATACAGACCTCCACCCTCCCCAAGAAATGGCTTTACAACTACAGAATTTCTCTCAGAGTTTGATTCATTTGTGGACTTCGTTAACTCGCTGAACAGTAAGTTCATCATAGCAGGAGATTTTAATGTGCATGTGGATGTCCCTACAAAGAGTGACGTTTCACATTTTCTTACAACTCTCATGAGTGCTAGTTTGATCCAGCATGTTATTGGCCCAACCCATGATCATGGGCATACCTTGGACCTTGTAATATCCAGAGAAAGTGATGATCTTATTGCTGACTGCCACACAGGTTCATTGTTATCCGACCATTTTGTTGTTAGTTGCACAGTTCAGTTGCCGAAGCCACAACCTGTGAAAACAAGATTAACCACACGCCAGCTAAACCGAGTTGACTGTGAGTCATTCAAACATGATTTGCTGCCACGATTTGAATCCCAAAGTTGTTCGAACATTCAAGAGCTTGTTGATCTCTATGAAAATTCCATCAGAGAAACCCTTGATGTTCATGCTCCTCTGAAGACATCGGTACGTTCAGATAGGCCTCGCCAACCATGGTACAATAGTGAAATCCATGTGGCACGTCGGGAACGTCGCCGGCATGAGCGAAACTGGAGGAAATCAAGACTTCATGTCCATCGGCAGCTCTATATTGCTCAGCGCAAACTTGTAAATGACATGATTGACCAGGCCAAACAAGACCACTACAGAAAAGAGCTTGAGGGGGCTGACCCCAAGACAGTCTTCAAGAAAGTAAACACTCTTTTGAACAAACCATTGACAACATTGCTAGATACTTGACTGATAACAACCTTGGAGAACCATTACAATCAGCATATAAGCCTGCACATTCCACTGAGTCTGCATTGCTCAAAGTCAAAAATGACATCATGGAACTTGTTTCTAGGCGTAAAGGTGTGTTTTTGGCCCTGTTAGACCTCAGCGCGGCGTTTGACACCGTTAACCACCGTATCTTGTTAAACAGGCTAGCAGACGAAATGGGATTGGAGGGTAATGTGCTCTAATGGATTTGCTCATATCTATCTGGAAGAACAACCAGTGTATGTATAGATGGCAAGTTTTCTCAGCGTCTTGATTTGGAGTACGGCATACCTCAGGGATCGATAGTGGGTCCCCAACAGTTCAACATCTACACCATTCCTATTGGCAACATCCTTCGAAAGCATAACTTACTGTTTCACATTTACGCAGATGACATACAAGTGTATACTTCTTTTGATCCTGGCAACCATAATTCCATAGTTTCTGCACTCTCACAGATGTCAACATGCATTGATGAGATCAAGTCTTGGATGACTGTCAACAGGCTCAAGTTCAACGAGGAGAAGACTGAGTTCCTTGTGGTCATTCCTGATCACCTTAAGCACCTCCTGCCTGCTGTGACTCTCCGTATTGGTAGTAAGACCATCCATCCCTCTAAGAGTGTGCGCAATCTTGGCATTGTGTTTGACACTTCCATGACTATGAATGCTCAAATAACATCCCTGTGCAAAAGTCTCAACTACCAGATGCGCAATATCTCTAGAATCAGAAGATTCCTCGACAGGGACACATGCCATCTTGTCGTCCGCGCTCTGATTCTAACCAGGCTTGACTATGGTAATGCCTTGCTGTTTGGCTCTAATACAACTGACATACAGCGACTGCAAAGGCTACAGAACTGGGCTGCTAAACTTGTTTGTCGTGCCTCAAAGCATGACCATGCCACACCTTATTTAAAAGAACTTCACTGGCTGCCGGTTAGGGAGAGGATAATCTTCAAGATCTTGGTTTATGTCTACAAATGTCTCAACAACACAGCACCTGGTTACTTATCATCTTGCCTGTCTCCCCACCGGCCTGGTCGCTCAAGCCTTCGCTCAGCATCTGACACCACTCGCCTCATGGAACCAAACTCTGTCAAGCTTCTCAAGTCTGCATCAAGTCGCACCTTTTCTCATTTCGCTCCCCATACCTGGAATGCACTCACTATCTCCATCAGAGAATCAGACTCTTTATGCAAATTCAAGAAGTGTATCAAAAATTATTTATACCCTATCTAATGCGCTGCGTTCTTGATGTAGTGACGCTTTATAAATGCCTTATATGTATGTATGTATGTATGTATGTAATAATCCTCCCGAGAACATCAGACAATCTCACTCAGTAGCCATCTTCAAAACTTCACTTAAAAGTAAAGAACCTAACCTTCTTCCAACAGCTCATTGTACGGCGCTATGATGAGCAGCGAGTGTTGGATTGTCGCCTTATATTATACAATGGATTGATACGTGAATAAATTGGTAATTTTGAGGTTTTTTGTTCACCCCGTTCAGGTACCACAGTTCAGCTGACTGAAGCAAGGAACTACTTAGAGAACGGCGTATTAGGACGGATTGTTGAGCGTGATTTGACCAGGGTGTTAAAATCCAACAGCAATGGGAAGTGGTAGTAAAGTTCCATTTGCGAGTTCGATTTGAATGATGTCTGGTACATAGACTTGCCAAGTCACAAGTTCCCGCTTAAATTGTTGCAAGGTTATGTAAGAGACGTCGCACACCCATATGCAATTCTGAACGATTGTGTATGGCACAATGGTACCAGGGTTTACCCATCT
The DNA here is from genome assembly GCA_037783415.1 of Leptasterias polaris. Taxonomy (NCBI): domain Eukaryota; kingdom Metazoa; phylum Echinodermata; class Asteroidea; order Forcipulatida; family Asteriidae; genus Leptasterias; species Leptasterias polaris. The sequence continues at coordinate 196,098 of JAZGTN010000016.1, read as the reverse complement.
GGAGGTTGCTATGCAAAAGCTTGCCCCGAACCATTTGGTATAGCAACTGTCTCTGTAATCTGAGGAATTCAAACTTAAGCGGTAACTTGTGATCAAGCAAGTCAATGAACCAGACTTTATTCAAATCAAACTCACAAATTGTCTTTTTGGCGGCTGTGGCTGAGGCTTGATACTCATTAAACAAACGTCGAAGCATATAGAGGCCCATAGCAACACTTAGCAAGAGCCGCAGCCATAGCCAATTTGGAAACAATCCTCTCACGAAGGTATTTTTTTTAAATATAAACACTGACCCCCATTGAGTATCAAAACTGTATACTACCGGGTTAGCTAAACATGTTATCATTGTTAAAGGTGAGGCCAAATTATCAATAAAGAAACAATAAAAGTCGCTTGTGAAAGTTTAAGCTGAATACAGTGTCTAATTTGTCGAGGAAAAAAATCACTTAGAATTTCTATCAAGAACGTCAAATACATCCACGTACAACAGGTATACCAACCGCACCTTTGACCGCAGCAATGTTTTGTGATTCAATCATTTTTCGATATACTTTTATTTGCTAATGGACGGGAGCATTTCAGACGAAATAATTTCACAGGATGCTGACTACCATTTCCATCTTTATAACAAGTAGACATTCGGATTTGCTTATAGGGTTAATTTTGAGAGCATGGGGTCGGTTGAGGTTCATTGTGAAGGGTCAGGGTTGGTAAGGGGTAATTTAAAACAAGATCGAGGTTGGTTGGAGTAATTTTTAGGGGTCCGGTTGATTATGTTTAGTTTTGAAGGGTCTGTGTTGGTTAGGGTTAGTTTTGGAGGGTCGGGGTTGTTTTGGTTAGTTTTGAGGGATCGGGTCCGGTTAGGGTTACTGAAGGATCGGGGTTGGTTACGGAAAATGTCAAACAACTCATTATTTTGCGAAGTTGAGTAAGACATGGCTTTTGTGCATAAAGTAATTTATTTTGAGCTTGCAGTGCTGAGAAAGTATCTTCAAACCTGAACATCATCAAATATTATATTATACTCGTATTATTACATCAATTAATTATTACTAATCAATTTAGTCTGACGGATTCACCATGTAAATGTCTCTCCTTGAAAACTTGAGGTGGTGGTTCTGTGAGAGCCGGTTGGTTTATTCAATGTAGTGTGCTCTAAAGTAGTCGTTTATGGAGACAGTGACAACGACGAGAGTACAGTTGTCGAAATGTTGAGACTAAGTATTACCAACCAGCTTTTCCAAGCCCATCATTTACTCCGTCGTGTACCCGTAAAGTTAAAGATCTACTTCAACGGCACTAAGATAATTTAAACTTTGCCGAAATCCAATCAATTTGTGTTTCATGATTACGTATATTTCAAAGAAAATCCTTAGCGGTGGTTGCGTAATTTAAAAAAAGGGTCATTTTGACCAGCGTTCACCCCCTCCTCATAGCGAGTTTTTGGAAACAGCGTGTCACGTGATGAAAATATACCATAGACTTTGATGACGTACATGAGTGGAAACGGCTTGTTTACCCCCCGCGCAGCGGAGTGTGTTTATTGTACGCGTCTATAGCTATTTTCACGGTTACGAAAACAAAATGTCAGACACTAGCGGATCGTGGGAGGAACATAGTGTAGACGAAGAAGAATTAGTAAATACATATGATAGTATTGATAGTGAGGATAGCTCTGACGGTTGAGGGAGCTCCTCCGAAGACGAAGAGGGCGTTGATGAAGCTGGGGGAGTTGCCGAACCATATACATGTAGGTTTGAGCCACTGGCCGCAGAGGATCGCGAACTTATATATTTCCATTAACGTCAACGTAACAGGGTGTTTAGATAATCTTCCAAGTTAGCTGGTGGACAGTACAAACGAACTATTCAAACCTAATCTCCCCACTCCAAGCTGTGTACAATTGGGCTTTGTACCATTAGCATTTGAAATGGCGCTGTAGGAAACAGCATTTATCTAGAAAATTCAAACTGCCAATTAAGCAGTCACTGTTTTTTATTTAAATGATCTAGTTGTAATACATCTAGGATTCCTCAAAAGGTTAAGAGTACAAACGAGATCTTAACAAAGCCCAATTGTACACAGCTTGGAGTGGGGAGATTAGGTTTGAATAGTTCGTTTGTACTGTCCACCAGCTAACTTGGAAGATTATCTAAACACCCTGTGTTTATGAGCAGATTATCGAAGCCATCAAAGTGCTACCACAAAACACCAGTGCTGATGGTGTGAATACCACTTGTTTAATTTTGCATTTTTCACAAACTTGATGTGATATTGTGATGACCAGTTTGAATGAAACCTGTGGCTATTTATTATCAACAAACATTTAAAACTATTGTATATAGTATTATGCTACTACAGAAGTATATGTTTTGATGCTTCTGTGCCTGTCCAGTCTGACTCTCCGTTTGTGAAGCATGTGATGGCACTGTAGTTGGCGCTTTCATGGTTGGAATTGACCCTGGCGTAAGCCTGTTGTTTTAGTTGCGATGTTGAATCCCGACAGTCGTCTGTAAAATGGGCACTACAAATCATTGTCCATTTTGTCAACGTGAAGTTTTTCCGTGTGTTGGTCACGAAACCCACCCCCTTCTCTGAACAGGATCTCTTGGAAATCGGTAAAAAACTCACATCTGGATTCTTATTTGTGTTCCGAGTACATCCACCGACAGCACATGAGTTCAGGACGGTAAATTATCTCGTCTTAACTTGGTGAATGTCTTCGAACAATGAGATCATCATACATAGTTACCGTGTAAACACACGACACCTCGCTACTTCCTGGTTTCCCGTCCCAACAAGTACGTCATCATTCGCTGGTTCACGCACGTATCCTATAGTGGGTTTGTGGTGCGCGTAAATGCAAGTGCTATAGTATTGGACAAGCACAGTGCCTATGGAGGGAGCCATGGAAGCGCGCGAGTTTTTAAAAACCCCAAGAAAGGTTTAATTTTTTCAGTTAAAATTACGAAAAAAATATTGGTGTAAAACAATCCAATCTACAAATTCAGAATACTTAATAACATTACGTATGAGATTAAGAAATCTGTTTTATTTCTCAATTATCGTTGAAGTAGATCTTTAAACTAATATCTGTCTTCACGTGTAAAGATTAAAACACACAAAATCAAACCTGTTCACAGATCTCAACTGTATTTGAAAAATGTTTAGTTCATTACTGAATGTCAAAACATAATTACAATGCGAAATCGCAAAACGGCACATCAATATATAGAACTATATCAAGGTGCGGCCATCTTGATTTTCCCCATGCATTTAAATCAATGTATAGCCAAACCGAGGCTGGAAGGAGAAATAGTCTGTTTCCTTTCTGTACAATGATTATTAACATTCATTACGGTTATTGGATACAAGGAACATGACCAAGATGTGGCAACAAGATAGTGGTATGTTGGACAGCTCCAAGAATTCGCGCCTTTATGTAACAATTGACATTAATACACTGTAACCCTCTAAGAGCAATTGAGAGAGTTTTGAGGCATTTGCTAGCAAATGGGATGATTTTTGCAATTGCATAATCCTTTTTCTTTTTAACACGGCGTGTTATGTGTTTGTCCACAAGGGTATTGATAACGTGAAGTAGATTTTGGCGAATGAATTAATGCTAGCTTTGGTTTTCCAACTTAATTAATATTATGGTTTCAAAATGTTTCTGAACAATAGACGGTTAAACTATGCTTATTTTAGTAATATTGATACAAGGCCAGTAAACATATCACCTCATCTGAAATTGTTGAATACCTCAATACATGAGCGGCTGCCCTAACTACAAGTTCTTTATGGATCGGTTCACGTCGGTGTCAATACCATTCCACCCTACACACTCCCTGCTGCCCAGACATCGATATAACCAATTGCAATGGCCAAAACAAAGAGATCACCTTCTGTCGAATTAGCAGATCCTTTTGAAACAAACATTACTTCATTATTTCAAATAGTTATGAAAACAAAGTGGTTTTTTGAAGCTTTGCATGGTGATGAAAAAAACAAGGAATAACTATTAATAGTAAACTATAGCGGGTCAAACCAGTTGTAAAGTCTCTTTTGGGAGGAGTGTTGGCTCTGAAAAGAGCCGGTTTGGTCTCCTATTAGACGTTTCGAACAATATTCTGCTCGTCTTCGGGAGAATGCTGGAGTAATGATGGTGATCTAGCTTATGTAATGCTTGGGGATTCACGTTTTGGTGGGAATTAGTATCCACTTTACAAATTGTATAGTTTTTTTTAGTTGTGAAAACAATCGTAAAAAAAAATAAAATGCAAATCTCATTGACGAGGTCGCGTTTTTAAGTAAACGGCGCATAGGGAATGCCTAGGCTATATTAAAACAATATTGTTTAGTGTGTAAAGCAATTAATATTTTCATGAAGGTGTGACATCATTTTTCAATAATCAGTTTATTTAAGATGGCTGCTCGAGAAAAGGGTTTTTCGGAAAGAATAATACGAAAATAAAGAACATTGCCCCGTAGTGCAGAATATACGAAAATAGAGAACATTGCTCCGTAGTGCAGACTATACGAAAATATAGAACATTGCTCCGTAGTGCAGAATAATACGAAAATAGAGAACATTGCTCCGTAGTGCAGAATATACGAAAATAGAGAACATTGCTCCGTAGTGCAGAATATACGAAAATATAGAACATTGCTCCGTAGTGCAGAATAATACGAAAATAGAGAACATTGCTCCGTAGTGCAGAATATACGAAAATGGCGAACATTGCTCCGTAGTGCAGAATATACGAAAATAGAGAACATTGCTCCGTAGTGCAGACTATACGAAAATATAGAACATTGCTCCGTAGTGCAGAATATACGAAAATAGAGAACATTGCTTCGTAGTGCAGAATAATACGAAAATAGAGAACATTGCTCCGTAGTGCAGAATATACGAAAATAGAGAACATTACTACGTAGTGCAGACTATACGAAAATATAGAACATTGCTCCGTAGTGCAGAATATACGAAAATATAGAACATTGCTCCGTAGTGCAAAATATACGAAAATAGAGAACATTGCTCCGTAGTGCAGAATATACGAAAAAGATAGCAATGCTCCATAGTGCAGAATATACGAAAATAGAACATTGCTCCGTAGTGCAGAATATACGAAAATATAGAACATTGCTCCGTAGTGCAGAATATACGAAAATATAGAACATTGCTCCGTAGTGCAAAATATACGAAAAAGATAGCAATGCTCCATAGTGCAAAATATACGAAAATATTGAACATTGCTCCGTAGTGCAGAATATACGAAAAAGATAGCAATGCTCCATAGTGCAGAATATACGAAAATATAGAACATTGCTCCGTAGTGCAGAATATACGAAAATATAGAACATTGCTCCTTAGTGCAGAATATACGAAAATATAGAACATTGCTCCGTAGTGCAGAATATACGAAAATATAGAACATTGCTCCATAGTGCAAAATATACGAAAATAGAGAACATTGCTCCGTAATGCAGAATATAGGAAAATAAAGAAAGTATTGCTTCGTAGGTCAAAATATATTTGATATGTTTTTGAGAGAAACTTAATTTCAAGATAGATGATTCCATACGACATTTTTCTTTTTACTATTTAGCAACATTTTCAAAATGTAATATAAGCATGGTCTTTTAAAATATTACCACTAAATGAATGAACAGTTAACCTCTAAAAGGGCACGATGTCTTCGGATTGGGCGCTTTGGGCTATAAAAGCGTTTGTTATGAAATGAATATGGTTGGAAAGATATTTCAACAGTAGAATATAACGATACAAATAAACATCCCTTGAAAATGTGTGGTTTTTTTTTGGGGGGGGGGGGGTTGGAATTTCATAACAGAACACCAGTCCGCTATTTTGTAAAACAACATTTTTGACACCGAAAAAGGCGAACCGCATGTTCCGCTGGTTGTATTTCCATTGGCAACTTCATATTAAATAACTGCTTACTAATTACAACCCACTGTAGGTGCTTTACAGCACGAACAACTCCTAAACATAGGATAAGCAGTAATTTCAAACAGTACAATGACGAGAGATTTGAAGGCCATGTGCTCCTTTACTTTTTATAAAAAGTCGTTTGCCCAGAATATTGAGCAACCTTTCACAGAAGCAACAGTGCTGGTGATGCGGGGCGCTGACAGATTAATGTGCGGCGTCCACGACAACCCTCAGCGTACCAGCCTGAAGCATAGCCTATGGCGCAACTCTGGTAGGGGAAGTCGTTATCTGGCTCACCATAAGCCCATCTCTTGTCCTGCACGTCAATAGTACCGTCACCGTCCAAACACACCCAGGTATCTGATCCGAGTCAATCCAAAATAAAATGTCTCATTTATACATCAAACGTTGGGAGCGGTAACGTTGCCTTGGATTGGGCGAGGCAAAGCGGTTGTTATGAAAATAATTAATGAATATGGTTGGAAAGATGTTTTAAAAGTAGAATATAATGATTCACACATATATCCCTTGAAATTGTGTGGTTTTCATTTAACTTTGTGAACTATCACCGTCCGCCATTTTGTGGAGTCAAAGTTTTGACTTCACATAAATGGCAGACAGTGTTAGTTCACGAAGTTTGAGAAAAACATTGGCATATTTGTGTGATTCATTATATTCTACTTTTAAAACACCTTTCCAACCATATTAATTTCAATTCATTTCATAACAAACGCTCTTCTTAGCTCTTCAAATCGCCAAATCCAAGGCAACGTGTACCTTTAAATATAGGGCAATAGATTGTTAATTAACTCCAAAAGCTAATTACAATAAAAACTTACTTGGCAAAAAGCACTGAAGCTGTTGATAGTATAAAGTATTTCGAGAACATATTTCCTTCGAAGTAGTATGGTTTGATAATTTTTCAGCCAAAATCAAAGAGTCTAAGAAATGATTCATGCATAAATCGTTTCTCAGATTTCTGACGGTCGGTGTCCGTTCGCAAATGCTGCGGCCAGACATGCGGTTGGTACCCGCTGTTACATCGTGGATGGATTGTACGTTTATGTGAAAATACCGTGACTGTTTTGCTGTTTTCTTAGCACGTGCACTAGTGTATTCAGCTGAACAGTCACATTTGACTTTTAATGTATTGTAACAAGAACTTGTCCTAGATTCTTCTCCGGCAAAACACCACAAAAACACACACCAAAAGACAGTTTTCTGGGTCACTTTTCTGCTTCTTTATTTTCACGTCCACTCCAAAGCACTTACATAACAAGAAGAACGTTTAGGCTACGTCTTCCCAACGAGACGGGTGTCTCAGCCGTTCAGCGAGGGGCCCGCTGCGACACAGCTCCACAACGGTGCCATGTCACAGCGCCCTCCAGGAGGCCGCTCGGTAACACGGCTCCCACCGGCGCCGTGTCATAACGCCCTCCCATCATCGGCCGACTCCACTACGGTTTCACCCCTCTAAATAGACTCCCATAGCAAACAATGATAAATGCTAAATATTCAAAAATTCTCAAAAAATTGTTAAAAGTCTCTCAGCCTCTTGAAAACCAATCAAATATATTTTCAGACCACTAAACTTCAGATTTCTTTTCAATTTTTGGCAGGTCAGCCGTTTGGAATTTTTGCTAATTACCCCAGAAAAAAAACACCCCCGAAAATGTGTTTTTTCCCAAACCGACTTGCCGCCAGTTTTCAGGAGGCACTCCTCCAATTCCCAAGCTAAATAGGACCAACTTTAAAGCCCAAATTTATCAAATCTCCTCAAAACTTGAAACCCAGAACCCCCAGGTTGTGATAAGTTCCTATAATTACACACTCTATTAGTTGCATGACCCCCAAAACGTTATAATTAAAAATAAGTTGTGGGTTTACAAATTATGATAAGTAGCTTGGCGCATGAATTTTTGGTCGATTTAGAGTAGTGCACCCTATAAGGGCAGTCAATTATACTTTATGGGGAAAAAATTATGCTTAAAATGTTGAGAATAAGTCACTGATATGAAATCTGGAAAAAAAATTGGAATATTTTATTGCGTTTGTCTACAACAAGGTCAAACATGTTGAAGCATTTACATGTACTTTAAGCAATGCGAGAGGAAAAACCTGCATGACACACTGTGTACATTATACTGGAATACTTGGAAGTTACGTCCAAATCTTCCCTCAAAAAGTTATTAACATGTCTCTTTTTCGTAATAAGATTCTAAAAACCTTACAAACTATTTAATTAATCGACAAGAGGGGGTTAATTATTGTGGAGAAGCGGTAAAAAGGGAAACAGGTTGGAAGGGGGCCTTGAGTTGGGGGGGGGGCGTTTTTGCTTTCCCTCCAACTTTTCTAACCATGTATTCATATTGAGTTTAAAATTGTGAACTTTATAACAAAGTTCCCAACAAACAAACACATTTTACCACATTTATTGTTCTTCCAAGTTTCATCTTCCTAGCTGTTAAGGGGGGGGGGGGGGGTAAAGGGGTGGGCGGGGGGTGGGCGGGGCATGTTGCAAAATTCCATTCCAGATACTATACGGTTAGTTGTGGACAATAGGTTAAGACTGTAAACTAAGGTTAAGACTGTAAACTAGGGTTTAGACTAAGAGCTAGGGTTTTGGGCTGATGGCTATAGGGTTTGGGGTGTATGCTAGGGTTTGGGCGCCGACGGCTAGGGTTTGTGCCGATGGCTAGGGTTTTGGCCGATGGCTAGGGTTTGGGTGTAGGCTGTGGGTTTTTGCTGAGGGCTATGGTTTTGGCTGCGAGGGCTAGGGTTTCACACATGCAATCAGTTCCCGGGAACTTGACATTCATGATGCCATATCAACCACCCACCGCCTATGTCATCTTCACATAGTCTGTTGATGGTTTGTCTCTACTTTTCCCCTGATCAACCAGCCACTGAAGATTCTTGAGTTTCTTGAATGTGACTTACCGTGATAGTCTCATACTCGTCGATATAGTCTTACACTAAAAACCAAACCCAGCAAACCTTTCTTTGGAACGTTGAATTATTCTGTTGTTTTGTAATTTTAGGAACACATAGCAACATTATTACTATATACTATCTGTTAATACAGCCAAAGGAATGATGTTTTCAATGTAAACACAGCAACAACTGACGAAAAGTGCCCCCATACAACACATTACTGTCGTCGTTTCAAGCCTACATAACCGTTATAACAACAAGCACACGGGTACACGGGTGTAGCGGGCGCCACCATTTTGTATCTATATAGGTTTCACCCCTCTAAATAGACTCCCATAGCAAACAATGATAAATGCTAAATATTCAAAAATTCTCAAAAAATTGTTAAAAGTCTCTCAGCCTCTTGAAAACCAATCAAATATATTTTCAGACCACTAAACTTCAGATTTCTTTTCAATTTTTGGCAGGTCAGCCGTTTGGAATTTTTGCTAATTACCCCAGAAAAAAAACACCCCCGAAAATGTGTTTTTTCCCAAACCGACTTGCCGCCAGTTTTCAGGAGGCACTCCTCCAATTCCCAAGCTAAATAGGACCAACTTTAAAGCCCAAATTTATCAAATCTCCTCAAAACTTGAAACCCAGAACCCCCAGGTTGTGATAAGTTCCTATAATTACACACTCTATTAGTTGCATGACCCCCAAAACGTTATAATTAAAAATAAGTTGTGGGTTTACAAATTATGATAAGTAGCTTGGCGCATGAATTTTTGGTCGATTTAGAGTAGTGCACCCTATAAGGGCAGTCAATTATTCTTTATGGGGAAAAAATTATGCTTAAAATGTTGAGAATAAGTCACTGATATGAAATCTGGAAAAAAAATTGGAATATTTTATTGCGTTTGTCTACAACAAGGTCAAACATGTTGAAGCATTTACATGTACTTTAAGCAATGCGAGAGGAAAAACCTGCATGACACACTGTGTACATTATACTGGAATACTTGGAAGTTACGTCCAAATCTTCCCTCAAAAAGTTATTAACATGTCTCTTTTTCGTAATAAGATTCTAAAAACCTTACAAACTATTTAATTAATCGACAAGAGGGGGTTAATTATTGTGGAGAAGCGGTAAAAAGGGAAACAGGTTGGAAGGGGGCCTTGAGTTGGGGGGGGGGCGTTTTTGCTTTCCCTCCAACTTTTCTAACCATGTATTCATATTGAGTTTAAAATTGTGAACTTTATAACAAAGTTCCCAACAAACAAACACATTTTACCACATTTATTGTTCTTCCAAGTTTCATCTTCCTAGCTGTTAAGGGGGGGGGGTAAAGGGGTGGGCGGGGGGTGGGCGGGGCATGTTGCAAAATTCCATTCCAGATACTATACGGTTAGTTGTGGACAATAGGTTAAGACTGTAAACTAAGGTTAAGACTGTAAACTAGGGTTTAGACTAAGAGCTAGGGTTTTGGGCTGATGGCTATAGGGTTTGGGGTGTATGCTAGGGTTTGGGCGCCGACGGCTAGGGTTTGTGCCGATGGCTAGGGTTTTGGCCGATGGCTAGGGTTTGGGTGTAGGCTGTGGGTTTTTGCTGAGGGCTATGGTTTTGGCTGCGAGGGCTAGGGTTTCACACATGCAATCAGTTCCCGGGAACTTGACATTCATGATGCCATATCAACCACCCACCGCCTATGTCATCTTCACATAGTCTGTTGATGGTTTGTCTCTACTTTTCCCCTGATCAACCAGCCACTGAAGATTCTTGAGTTTCTTGAATGTGACTTACCGTAATAGTCTCATACTCGTCGATATAGTCTTACACTAAAAACCAAACCCAGCAAACCTTTCTTTGGAACGTTGAATTATTCTGTTGTTTTGTAATTTTAGGAACACATAGCAACATTATTACTATATACTATCTGTTAATACAGCCAAAGGAATGATGTGTTCAATGTAAACACAGCAACAACTGACGAAAAGTGCCCCCATACAACACATTACTGTCGTCGTTTCAAGCCTACAAAACCGTTATAACAACAAGCACACGGGTACACGGGTGTAGCGGGCGCCACCATTTTGTATCTATATAGGTTTCACCCCTCTAAATAGACTCCCATAGCAAACAATGATAAATGCTAAATATTCAAAAATTCTCAAAAAATTGTTAAAAGTCTCTCAGCCTCTTGAAAACCAATCAAATATATTTTCAGACCACTAAACTTCAGATTTCTTTTCAATTTTTGGCAGGTCAGCCGTTTGGAATTTTTGCTAATTACCCCAGAAAAAAAACACCCCCGAAAATGTGTTTTTTCCCAAACCGACTTGCCGCCAGTTTTCAGGAGGCACTCCTCCAATTCCCAAGCTAAATAGGACCAACTTTAAAGCCCAAATTTATCAAATCTCCTCAAAACTTGAAACCCAGAACCCCCAGGTTGTGATAAGTTCCTATAATTACACACTCTATTAGTTGCATGACCCCCAAAACGTTATAATTAAAAATAAGTTGTGGGTTTACAAATTATGATAAGTAGCTTGGCGCATGAATTTTTGGTCGATTTAGAGTAGTGCACCCTATAAGGGCAGTCAATTATTCTTTATGGGGAAAAAATTATGCTTAAAATGTTGAGAATAAGTCACTGATATGAAATCTGGAAAAAAAATTGGAATATTTTATTGCGTTTGTCTACAACAAGGTCAAACATGTTGAAGCATTTACATGTACTTTAAGCAATGCGAGAGGAAAAACCTGCATGACACACTGTGTACATTATACTGGAATACTTGGAAGTTACGTCCAAATCTTCCCTCAAAAAGTTATTAACATGTCTCTTTTTCGTAATAAGATTCTAAAAACCTTACAAACTATTTAATTAATCGACAAGAGGGGGTTAATTATTGTGGAGAAGCGGTAAAAAGGGAAACAGGTTGGAAGGGGGCCTTGAGTTGGGGGGGGGGGGGCGTTTTTGCTTTCCCTCCAACTTTTCTAACCATGTATTCATATTGAGTTTAAAATTGTGAACTTTATAACAAAGTTCCCAACAAACAAACACATTTTACCACATTTATTGTTCTTCCAAGTTTCATCTTCCTAGCTGTTAAGGGGGGGGGGGGTAAAGGGGTGGGCGGGGGGTGGGCGGGGCATGTTGCAAAATTCCATTCCAGATACTATACGGTTAGTTGTGGACAATAGGTTAAGACTGTAAACTAAGGTTAAGACTGTAAACTAGGGTTTAGACTAAGAGCTAGGGTTTTGGGCTGATGGCTATAGGGTTTGGGGTGTATGCTAGGGTTTGGGCGCCGACGGCTAGGGTTTGTGCCGATGGCTAGGGTTTTGGCCGATGGCTAGGGTTTGGGTGTAGGCTGTGGGTTTTTGCTGAGGGCTATGGTTTTGGCTGCGAGGGCTAGGGTTTCACACATGCAATCAGTTCCCGGGAACTTGACATTCATGATGCCATATCAACCACCCACCGCCTATGTCATCTTCACATAGTCTGTTGATGGTTTGTCTCTACTTTTCCCCTGATCAACCAGCCACTGAAGATTCTTGAGTTTCTTGAATGTGACTTACCGTGATAGTCTCATACTCGTCGATATAGTCTTACACTAAAAACCAAACCCAGCAAACCTTTCTTTGGAACGTTGAATTATTCTGTTGTTTTGTAATTTTAGGAACACATAGCAACATTATTACTATATACTATCTGTTAATACAGCCAAAGGAATGATGTGTTCAATGTAAACACAGCAACAACTGACGAAAAGTGCCCCCATACAACACATTACTGTCGTCGTTTCAAGCCTACAAAACCGTTATAACAACAAGCACACGGGTACACGGGTGTAGCGGGCGCCACCATTTTGTATCTATATAGGTTTCACCCCTCTAAATAGACTCCCATAGCAAACAATGATAAATGCTAAATATTCAAAAATTCTCAAAAAATTGTTAAAAGTCTCTCAGCCTCTTGAAAACCAATCAAATATATTTTCAGACCACTAAACTTCAGATTTCTTTTCAATTTTTGGCAGGTCAGCCGTTTGGAATTTTTGCTAATTACCCCAGAAAAAAAACACCCCCGAAAATGTGTTTTTTCCCAAACCGACTTGCCGCCAGTTTTCAGGAGGCACTCCTCCAATTCCCAAGCTAAATAGGACCAACTTTAAAGCCCAAATTTATCAAATCTCCTCAAAACTTGAAACCCAGAACCCCCAGGTTGTGATAAGTTCCTATAATTACACACTCTATTAGTTGCATGACCCCCAAAACGTTATAATTAAAAATAAGTTGTGGGTTTACAAATTATGATAAGTAGCTTGGCGCATGAATTTTTGGTCGATTTAGAGTAGTGCACCCTATAAGGGCAGTCAATTATTCTTTATGGGGAAAAAATTATGCTTAAAATGTTGAGAATAAGTCACTGATATGAAATCTGGAAAAAAAATTGGAATATTTTATTGCGTTTGTCTACAACAAGGTCAAACATGTTGAAGCATTTACATGTACTTTAAGCAATGCGAGAGGAAAAACCTGCATGACACACTGTGTACATTATACTGGAATACTTGGAAGTTACGTCCAAATCTTCCCTCAAAAAGTTATTAACATGTCTCTTTTTCGTAATAAGATTCTAAAAACCTTACAAACTATTTAATTAATCGACAAGAGGGGGTTAATTATTGTGGAGAAGCGGTAAAAAGGGAAACAGGTTGGAAGGGGGCCTTGAGTTGGGGGGGGGGGCGTTTTTGCTTTCCCTCCAACTTTTCTAACCATGTATTCATATTGAGTTTAAAATTGTGAACTTTATAACAAAGTTCCCAACAAACAAACACATTTTACCACATTTATTGTTCTTCCAAGTTTCATCTTCCTAGCTGTTAAGGGGGGGGGGTAAAGGGGTGGGCGGGGGGTGGGCGGGGCATGTTGCAAAATTCCATTCCAGATACTATACGGTTAGTTGTGGACAATAGGTTAAGACTGTAAACTAAGGTTAAGACTGTAAACTAGGGTTTAGACTAAGAGCTAGGGTTTTGGGCTGATGGCTATAGGGTTTGGGGTGTATGCTAGGGTTTGGGCGCCGACGGCTAGGGTTTGTGCCGATGGCTAGGGTTTTGGCCGATGGCTAGGGTTTGGGTGTAGGCTGTGGGTTTTTGCTGAGGGCTATGGTTTTGGCTGCGAGGGCTAGGGTTTCACACATGCAATCAGTTCCCGGGAACTTGACATTCATGATGCCATATCAACCACCCACCGCCTATGTCATCTTCACATAGTCTGTTGATGGTTTGTCTCTACTTTTCCCCTGATCAACCAGCCACTGAAGATTCTTGAGTTTCTTGAATGTGACTTACCGTGATAGTCTCATACTCGTCGATATAGTCTTACACTAAAAACCAAACCCAGCAAACCTTTCTTTGGAACGTTGAATTATTCTGTTGTTTTGTAATTTTAGGAACACATAGCAACATTATTACTATATACTATCTGTTAATACAGCCAAAGGAATGATGTTTTCAATGTAAACACAGCAACAACTGACGAAAAGTGCCCCCATACAACACATTACTGTCGTCGTTTCAAGCCTACAAAACCGTTATAACAACAAGCACACGGGTACACGGGTGTAGCGGGCGCCACCATTTTGTATCTATATAGGTTTCACCCCTCTAAATAGACTCCCATAGCAAACAATGATAAATGCTAAATATTCAAAAATTCTCAAAATTTTTTTAAAAGTCTCTCAGCCTCTTGAAAACCAATCAAATATATTTTCAGACCACTAAACTTCAGATTTCTTTTCAATTTTTGGCAGGTCAGCCGTTTGGAATTTTTGCTAATTACCCCAGAAAAAAAACACCCCCGAAAATGTGTTTTTTCCCAAACCGACTTGCCGCCAGTTTTCAGGAGGCACTCCTCCAATTCCCAAGCTAAATAGGACCAACTTTAAAGCCCAAATTTATCAAATCTCCTCAAAACTTGAAACCCAGAACCCCCAGGTTGTGATAAGTTCCTATAATTACACACTCTATTAGTTGCATGACCCCCAAAACGTTATAATTAAAAATAAGTTGTGGGTTTACAAATTATGATAAGTAGCTTGGCGCATGAATTTTTGGTCGATTTAGAGTAGTGCACCCTATAAGGGCAGTCAATTATTCTTTATGGGGAAAAAATTATGCTTAAAATGTTGAGAATAAGTCACTGATATGAAATCTGGAAAAAAAATTGGAATATTTTATTGCGTTTGTCTACAACAAGGTCAAACATGTTGAAGCATTTACATGTACTTTAAGCAATGCGAGAGGAAAAACCTGCATGACACACTGTGTACATTATACTGGAATACTTGGAAGTTACGTCCAAATCTTCCCTCAAAAAGTTATTAACATGTCTCTTTTTCGTAATAAGATTCTAAAAACCTTACAAACTATTTAATTAATCGACAAGAGGGGGTTAATTATTGTGGAGAAGCGGTAAAAAGGGAAACAGGTTGGAAGGGGGCCTTGAGTTGGGGGGGGGGGGCGTTTTTGCTTTCCCTCCAACTTTTCTAACCATGTATTCATATTGAGTTTAAAATTGTGAACTTTATAACAAAGTTCCCAACAAACAAACACATTTTACCACATTTATTGTTCTTCCAAGTTTCATCTTCCTAGCTGTTAAGGGGGGGGGGGGTAAAGGGGTGGGCGGGGGGTGGGCGGGGCATGTTGCAAAATTCCATTCCAGATACTATACGGTTAGTTGTGGACAATAGGTTAAGACTGTAAACTAAGGTTAAGACTGTAAACTAGGGTTTAGACTAAGAGCTAGGGTTTTGGGCTGATGGCTATAGGGTTTGGGGTGTATGCTAGGGTTTGGGCGCCGACGGCTAGGGTTTGTGCCGATGGCTAGGGTTTTGGCCGATGGCTAGGGTTTGGGTGTAGGCTGTGGGTTTTTGCTGAGGGCTATGGTTTTGGCTGCGAGGGCTAGGGTTTCACACATGCAATCAGTTCCCGGGAACTTGACATTCATGATGCCATATCAACCACCCACCGCCTATGTCATCTTCACATAGTCTGTTGATGGTTTGTCTCTACTTTTCCCCTGATCAACCAGCCACTGAAGATTCTTGAGTTTCTTGAATGTGACTTACCGTGATAGTCTCATACTCGTCGATATAGTCTTACACTAAAAACCAAACCCAGCAAACCTTTCTTTGGAACGTTGAATTATTCTGTTGTTTTGTAATTTTAGGAACACATAGCAACATTATTACTATATACTATCTGTTAATACAGCCAAAGGAATGATGTTTTCAATGTAAACACAGCAACAACTGACGAAAAGTGCCCCCATACAACACATTACTGTCGTCGTTTCAAGCCTACAAAACCGTTATAACAACAAGCACACGGGTACACGGGTGTAGCGGGCGCCACCATTTTGTATCTATATAGGTTTCACCCCTCTAAATAGACTCCCATAGCAAACAATGATAAATGCTAAATATTCAAAAATTCTCAAAAAATTGTTAAAAGTCTCTCAGCCTCTTGAAAACCAATCAAATATATTTTCAGACCACTAAACTTCAGATTTCTTTTCAATTTTTGGCAGGTCAGCCGTTTGGAATTTTTGCTAATTACCCCAGAAAAAAAACACCCCCGAAAATGTGTTTTTTCCCAAACCGACTTGCCGCCAGTTTTCAGGAGGCACTCCTCCAATTCCCAAGCTAAATAGGACCAACTTTAAAGCCCAAATTTATCAAATCTCCTCAAAACTTGAAACCCAGAACCCCCAGGTTGTGATAAGTTCCTATAATTACACACTCTATTAGTTGCATGACCCCCAAAACGTTATAATTAAAAATAAGTTGTGGGTTTACAAATTATGATAAGTAGCTTGGCGCATGAATTTTTGGTCGATTTAGAGTAGTGCACCCTATAAGGGCAGTCAATTATTCTTTATGGGGAAAAAATTATGCTTAAAATGTTGAGAATAAGTCACTGATATGAAATCTGGAAAAAAAATTGGAATATTTTATTGCGTTTGTCTACAACAAGGTCAAACATGTTGAAGCATTTACATGTACTTTAAGCAATGCGAGAGGAAAAACCTGCATGACACACTGTGTACATTATACTGGAATACTTGGAAGTTACGTCCAAATCTTCCTTCAAAAAGTTATTAACATGTCTCTTTTTCGTAATAAGATTCTAAAAACCTTACAAACTATTTAATTAATCGACAAGAGGGGGTTAATTATTGTGGAGAAGCGGTAAAAAGGGAAACAGGTTGGAAGGGGGCCTTGAGTTGGGGGGGGGGGGCGTTTTTGCTTTCCCTCCAACTTTTCTAACCATGTATTCATATTGAGTTTAAAATTGTGAACTTTATAACAAAGTTCCCAACAAACAAACACATTTTACCACATTTATTGTTCTTCCAAGTTTCATCTTCCTAGCTGTTAAGGGGGGGGGGGGGGTAAAGGGGTGGGCGGGGGGTGGGCGGGGCATGTTGCAAAATTCCATTCCAGATACTATACGGTTAGTTGTGGACAATAGGTTAAGACTGTAAACTAAGGTTAAGACTGTAAACTAGGGTTTAGACTAAGAGCTAGGGTTTTGGGCTGATGGCTATAGGGTTTGGGGTGTATGCTAGGGTTTGGGCGCCGACGGCTAGGGTTTGTGCCGATGGCTAGGGTTTTGGCCGATGGCTAGGGTTTGGGTGTAGGCTGTGGGTTTTTGCTGAGGGCTATGGTTTTGGCTGCGAGGGCTAGGGTTTCACACATGCAATCAGTTCCCGGGAACTTGACATTCATGATGCCATATCAACCACCCACCGCCTATGTCATCTTCACATAGTCTGTTGATGGTTTGTCTCTACTTTTCCCCTGATCAACCAGCCACTGAAGATTCTTGAGTTTCTTGAATGTGACTTACCGTGATAGTCTCATACTCGTCGATATAGTCTTACACTAAAAACCAAACCCAGCAAACCTTTCTTTGGAACGTTGAATTATTCTGTTGTTTTGTAATTTTAGGAACACATAGCAACATTATTACTATATACTATCTGTTAATACAGCCAAAGGAATGATGTTTTCAATGTAAACACAGCAACAACTGACGAAAAGTGCCCCCATACAACACATTACTGTCGTCGTTTCAAGCCTACAAAACCGTTATAACAACAAGCACACGGGTACACGGGTGTAGCGGGCGCCACCATTTTGTATCTATATAGGTTTCACCCCTCTAAATAGACTCCCATAGCAAACAATGATAAATGCTAAATATTCAAAAATTCTCAAAAAATTGTTAAAAGTCTCTCAGCCTCTTGAAAACCAATCAAATATATTTTCAGACCACTAAACTTCAGATTTCTTTTCAATTTTTGGCAGGTCAGCCGTTTGGAATTTTTGCTAATTACCCCAGAAAAAAAACACCCCCGAAAATGTGTTTTTTCCCAAACCGACTTGCCGCCAGTTTTCAGGAGGCACTCCTCCAATTCCCAAGCTAAATAGGACCAACTTTAAAGCCCAAATTTATCAAATCTCCTCAAAACTTGAAACCCAGAACCCCCAGGTTGTGATAAGTTCCTATAATTACACACTCTATTAGTTGCATGACCCCCAAAACGTTATAATTAAAAATAAGTTGTGGGTTTACAAATTATGATAAGTAGCTTGGCGCATGAATTTTTGGTCGATTTAGAGTAGTGCACCCTATAAGGGCAGTCAATTATTCTTTATGGGGAAAAAATTATGCTTAAAATGTTGAGAATAAGTCACTGATATGAAATCTGGAAAAAAAATTGGAATATTTTATTGCGTTTGTCTACAACAAGGTCAAACATGTTGAAGCATTTACATGTACTTTAAGCAATGCGAGAGGAAAAACCTGCATGACACACTGTGTACATTATACTGGAATACTTGGAAGTTACGTCCAAATCTTCCCTCAAAAAGTTATTAACATGTCTCTTTTTCGTAATAAGATTCTAAAAACCTTACAAACTATTTAATTAATCGACAAGAGGGGGTTAATTATTGTGGAGAAGCGGTAAAAAGGGAAACAGGTTGGAAGGGGGCCTTGAGTTGGGGGGGGGGGGCGTTTTTGCTTTCCCTCCAACTTTTCTAACCATGTATTCATATTGAGTTTAAAATTGTGAACTTTATAACAAAGTTCCCAACAAACAAACACATTTTACCACATTTATTGTTCTTCCAAGTTTCATCTTCCTAGCTGTTAAGGGGGGGGGGGGTAAAGGGGTGGGCGGGGGGTGGGCGGGGCATGTTGCAAAATTCCATTCCAGATACTATACGGTTAGTTGTGGACAATAGGTTAAGACTGTAAACTAAGGTTAAGACTGTAAACTAGGGTTTAGACTAAGAGCTAGGGTTTTGGGCTGATGGCTATAGGGTTTGGGGTGTATGCTAGGGTTTGGGCGCCGACGGCTAGGGTTTGTGCCGATGGCTAGGGTTTTGGCCGATGGCTAGGGTTTGGGTGTAGGCTGTGGGTTTTTGCTGAGGGCTATGGTTTTGGCTGCGAGGGCTAGGGTTTCACACATGCAATCAGTTCCCGGGAACTTGACATTCATGATGCCATATCAACCACCCACCGCCTATGTCATCTTCACATAGTCTGTTGATGGTTTGTCTCTACTTTTCCCCTGATCAACCAGCCACTGAAGATTCTTGAGTTTCTTGAATGTGACTTACCGTGATAGTCTCATACTCGTCGATATAGTCTTACACTAAAAACCAAACCCAGCAAACCTTTCTTTGGAACGTTGAATTATTCTGTTGTTTTGTAATTTTAGGAACACATAGCAACATTATTACTATATACTATCTGTTAATACAGCCAAAGGAATGATGTGTTCAATGTAAACACAGCAACAACTGACGAAAAGTGCCCCCATACAACACATTACTGTCGTCGTTTCAAGCCTACAAAACCGTTATAACAACAAGCACACGGGTACACGGGTGTAGCGGGCGCCACCATTTTGTATCTATATAGGTTTCACCCCTCTAAATAGACTCCCATAGCAAACAATGATAAATGCTAAATATTCAAAAATTCTCAAAAAATTGTTAAAAGTCTCTCAGCCTCTTGAAAACCAATCAAATATATTTTCAGACCACTAAACTTCAGATTTCTTTTCAATTTTTGGCAGGTCAGCCGTTTGGAATTTTTGCTAATTACCCCAGAAAAAAAACACCCCCGAAAATGTGTTTTTTCCCAAACCGACTTGCCGCCAGTTTTCAGGAGGCACTCCTCCAATTCCCAATCTAAATAGGACCAACTTTAAAGCCCAAATTTATCAAATCTCCTCAAAACTTGAAACCCAGAACCCCCAGGTTGTGATAAGTTCCTATAATTACACACTCTATTAGTTGCATGACCCCCAAAACGTTATAATTAAAAATAAGTTGTGGGTTTACAAATTATGATAAGTAGCTTGGCGCATGAATTTTTGGTCGATTTAGAGTAGTGCACCCTATAAGGGCAGTCAATTATTCTTTATGGGGAAAAAATTATGCTTAAAATGTTGAGAATAAGTCACTGATATGAAATCTGGAAAAAAAATTGGAATATTTTATTGCGTTTGTCTACAACAAGGTCAAACATGTTGAAGCATTTACATGTACTTTAAGCAATGCGAGAGGAAAAACCTGCATGACACACTGTGTACATTATACTGGAATACTTGGAAGTTACGTCCAAATCTTCCCTCAAAAAGTTATTAACATGTCTCTTTTTCGTAATAAGATTCTAAAAACCTTACAAACTATTTAATTAATCGACAAGAGGGGGTTAATTATTGTGGAGAAGCGGTAAAAAGGGAAACAGGTTGGAAGGGGGCCTTGAGTTGGGGGGGGGGGGCGTTTTTGCTTTCCCTCCAACTTTTCTAACCATGTATTCATATTGAGTTTAAAATTGTGAACTTTATAACAAAGTTCCCAACAAACAAACACATTTTACCACATTTATTGTTCTTCCAAGTTTCATCTTCCTAGCTGTTAAGGGGGGGGGGGGGGGTAAAGGGGTGGGCGGGGGGTGGGCGGGGCATGTTGCAAAATTCCATTCCAGATACTATACGGTTAGTTGTGGACAATAGGTTAAGACTGTAAACTAAGGTTAAGACTGTAAACTAGGGTTTAGACTAAGAGCTAGGGTTTTGGGCTGATGGCTATAGGGTTTGGGGTGTATGCTAGGGTTTGGGCGCCGACGGCTAGGGTTTGTGCCGATGGCTAGGGTTTTGGCCGATGGCTAGGGTTTGGGTGTAGGCTGTGGGTTTTTGCTGAGGGCTATGGTTTTGGCTGCGAGGGCTAGGGTTTCACACATGCAATCAGTTCCCGGGAACTTGACATTCATGATGCCATATCAACCACCCACCGCCTATGTCATCTTCACATAGTCTGTTGATGGTTTGTCTCTACTTTTCCCCTGATCAACCAGCCACTGAAGATTCTTGAGTTTCTTGAATGTGACTTACCGTGATAGTCTCATACTCGTCGATATAGTCTTACACTAAAAACCAAACCCAGCAAACCTTTCTTTGGAACGTTGAATTATTCTGTTGTTTTGTAATTTTAGGAACACATAGCAACATTATTACTATATACTATCTGTTAATACAGCCAAAGGAATGATGTTTTCAATGTAAACACAGCAACAACTGACGAAAAGTGCCCCCATACAACACATTACTGTCGTCGTTTCAAGCCTACAAAACCGTTATAACAACAAGCACACGGGTACACGGGTGTAGCGGGCGCCACCATTTTGTATCTATATAGGTTTCACCCCTCTAAATAGACTCCCATAGCAAACAATGATAAATGCTAAATATTCAAAAATTCTCAAAAAATTGTTAAAAGTCTCTCAGCCTCTTGAAAACCAATCAAATATATTTTCAGACCACTAAACTTCAGATTTCTTTTCAATTTTTGGCAGGTCAGCCGTTTGGAATTTTTGCTAATTACCCCAGAAAAAAAACACCCCCGAAAATGTGTTTTTTCCCAAACCGACTTGCCGCCAGTTTTCAGGAGGCACTCCTCCAATTCCCAATCTAAATAGGACCAACTTTAAAGCCCAAATTTATCAAATCTCCTCAAAACTTGAAACCCAGAACCCCCAGGTTGTGATAAGTTCCTATAATTACACACTCTATTAGTTGCATGACCCCCAAAACGTTATAATTAAAAATAAGTTGTGGGTTTACAAATTATGATAAGTAGCTTGGCGCATGAATTTTTGGTCGATTTAGAGTAGTGCACCCTATAAGGGCAGTCAATTATTCTTTATGGGGAAAAAATTATGCTTAAAATGTTGAGAATAAGTCACTGATATGAAATCTGGAAAAAAAATTGGAATATTTTATTGCGTTTGTCTACAACAAGGTCAAACATGTTGAAGCATTTACATGTACTTTAAGCAATGCGAGAGGAAAAACCTGCATGACACACTGTGTACATTATACTGGAATACTTGGAAGTTACGTCCAAATCTTCCCTCAAAAAGTTATTAACATGTCTCTTTTTCGTAATAAGATTCTAAAAACCTTACAAACTATTTAATTAATCGACAAGAGGGGGTTAATTATTGTGGAGAAGCGGTAAAAAGGGAAACAGGTTGGAAGGGGGCCTTGAGTTGGGGGGGGGGGCGTTTTTGCTTTCCCTCCAACTTTTCTAACCATGTATTCATATTGAGTTTAAAATTGTGAACTTTATAACAAAGTTCCCAACAAACAAACACATTTTACCACATTTATTGTTCTTCCAAGTTTCATCTTCCTAGCTGTTAAGGGGGGGGGGGGGGGGGTAAAGGGGTGGGCGGGGGGTGGGCGGGGCATGTTGCAAAATTCCATTCCAGATACTATACGGTTAGTTGTGGACAATAGGTTAAGACTGTAAACTAAGGTTAAGACTGTAAACTAGGGTTTAGACTAAGAGCTAGGGTTTTGGGCTGATGGCTATAGGGTTTGGGGTGTATGCTAGGGTTTGGGCGCCGACGGCTAGGGTTTGTGCCGATGGCTAGGGTTTTGGCCGATGGCTAGGGTTTGGGTGTAGGCTGTGGGTTTTTGCTGAGGGCTATGGTTTTGGCTGCGAGGGCTAGGGTTTCACACATGCAATCAGTTCCCGGGAACTTGACATTCATGATGCCATATCAACCACCCACCGCCTATGTCATCTTCACATAGTCTGTTGATGGTTTGTCTCTACTTTTCCCCTGATCAACCAGCCACTGAAGATTCTTGAGTTTCTTGAATGTGACTTACCGTGATAGTCTCATACTCGTCGATATAGTCTTACACTAAAAACCAAACCCAGCAAACCTTTCTTTGGAACGTTGAATTA
The DNA here is from genome assembly GCA_037783415.1 of Leptasterias polaris. Classification (NCBI taxonomy): domain Eukaryota; kingdom Metazoa; phylum Echinodermata; class Asteroidea; order Forcipulatida; family Asteriidae; genus Leptasterias; species Leptasterias polaris. The sequence continues at coordinate 172,872 of JAZGTN010000016.1, read as the reverse complement.
TTCTGTTGTTTTGTAATTTTAGGAACACATAGCAACATTATTACTATATACTATCTGTTAATACAGCCAAAGGAATGATGTTTTCAATGTAAACACAGCAACAACTGACGAAAAGTGCCCCCATACAACACATTACTGTCGTCGTTTCAAGCCTACAAAACCGTTATAACAACAAGCACACGGGTACACGGGTGTAGCGGGCGCCACCATTTTGTATCTATATAGGTTTCACCCCTCTAAATAGACTCCCATAGCAAACAATGATAAATGCTAAATATTCAAAAATTCTCAAAAAATTGTTAAAAGTCTCTCAGCCTCTTGAAAACCAATCAAATATATTTTCAGACCACTAAACTTCAGATTTCTTTTCAATTTTTGGCAGGTCAGCCGTTTGGAATTTTTGCTAATTACCCCAGAAAAAAAACACCCCCGAAAATGTGTTTTTTCCCAAACCGACTTGCCGCCAGTTTTCAGGAGGCACTCCTCCAATTCCCAAGCTAAATAGGACCAACTTTAAAGCCCAAATTTATCAAATCTCCTCAAAACTTGAAACCCAGAACCCCCAGGTTGTGATAAGTTCCTATAATTACACACTCTATTAGTTGCATGACCCCCAAAACGTTATAATTAAAAATAAGTTGTGGGTTTACAAATTATGATAAGTAGCTTGGCGCATGAATTTTTGGTCGATTTAGAGTAGTGCACCCTATAAGGGCAGTCAATTATTCTTTATGGGGAAAAAATTATGCTTAAAATGTTGAGAATAAGTCACTGATATGAAATCTGGAAAAAAAATTGGAATATTTTATTGCGTTTGTCTACAACAAGGTCAAACATGTTGAAGCATTTACATGTACTTTAAGCAATGCGAGAGGAAAAACCTGCATGACACACTGTGTACATTATACTGGAATACTTGGAAGTTACGTCCAAATCTTCCCTCAAAAAGTTATTAACATGTCTCTTTTTCGTAATAAGATTCTAAAAACCTTACAAACTATTTAATTAATCGACAAGAGGGGGTTAATTATTGTGGAGAAGCGGTAAAAAGGGAAACAGGTTGGAAGCGGGCCTTGAGTTGGGGGGGGGGGCGTTTTTGCTTTCCCTCCAACTTTTCTAACCATGTATTCATATTGAGTTTAAAATTGTGAACTTTATAACAAAGTTCCCAACAAACAAACACATTTTACCACATTTATTGTTCTTCCAAGTTTCATCTTCCTAGCTGTTAAGGGGGGGGTGGGTAAAGGGGTGGGCGGGGGGTGGGCGGGGCATGTTGCAAAATTCCATTCCAGATACTATACGGTTAGTTGTGGACAATAGGTTAAGACTGTAAACTAAGGTTAAGACTGTAAACTAGGGTTTAGACTAAGAGCTAGGGTTTTGGGCTGATGGCTATAGGGTTTGGGGTGTATGCTAGGGTTTGGGCGCCGACGGCTAGGGTTTGTGCCGATGGCTAGGGTTTTGGCCGATGGCTAGGGTTTGGGTGTAGGCTGTGGGTTTTTGCTGAGGGCTATGGTTTTGGCTGCGAGGGCTAGGGTTTCACACATGCAATCAGTTCCCGGGAACTTGACATTCATGATGCCATATCAACCACCCACCGCCTATGTCATCTTCACATAGTCTGTTGATGGTTTGTCTCTACTTTTCCCCTGATCAACCAGCCACTGAAGATTCTTGAGTTTCTTGAATGTGACTTACCGTGATAGTCTCATACTCGTCGATATAGTCTTACACTAAAAACCAAACCCAGCAAACCTTTCTTTGGAACGTTGAATTATTCTGTTGTTTTGTAATTTTAGGAACACATAGCAACATTATTACTATATACTATCTGTTAATACAGCCAAAGGAATGATGTGTTCAATGTAAACACAGCAACAACTGACGAAAAGTGCCCCCATACAACACATTACTGTCGTCGTTTCAAGCCTACAAAACCGTTATAACAACAAGCACACGGGTACACGGGTGTAGCGGGCGCCACCATTTTGTATCTATATAGGTTTCACCCCTCTAAATAGACTCCCATAGCAAACAATGATAAATGCTAAATATTCAAAAATTCTCAAAAAATTGTTAAAAGTCTCTCAGCCTCTTGAAAACCAATCAAATATATTTTCAGACCACTAAACTTCAGATTTCTTTTCAATTTTTGGCAGGTCAGCCGTTTGGAATTTTTGCTAATTACCCCAGAAAAAAAACACCCCCGAAAATGTGTTTTTTCCCAAACCGACTTGCCGCCAGTTTTCAGGAGGCACTCCTCCAATTCCCAAGCTAAATAGGACCAACTTTAAAGCCCAAATTTATCAAATCTCCTCAAAACTTGAAACCCAGAACCCCCAGGTTGTGATAAGTTCCTATAATTACACACTCTATTAGTTGCATGACCCCCAAAACGTTATAATTAAAAATAAGTTGTGGGTTTACAAATTATGATAAGTAGCTTGGCGCATGAATTTTTGGTCGATTTAGAGTAGTGCACCCTATAAGGGCAGTCAATTATTCTTTATGGGGAAAAAATTATGCTTAAAATGTTGAGAATAAGTCACTGATATGAAATCTGGAAAAAAAATTGGAATATTTTATTGCGTTTGTCTACAACAAGGTCAAACATGTTGAAGCATTTACATGTACTTTAAGCAATGCGAGAGGAAAAACCTGCATGACACACTGTGTACATTATACTGGAATACTTGGAAGTTACGTCCAAATCTTCCCTCAAAAAGTTATTAACATGTCTCTTTTTCGTAATAAGATTCTAAAAACCTTACAAACTATTTAATTAATCGACAAGAGGGGGTTAATTATTGTGGAGAAGCGGTAAAAAGGGAAACAGGTTGGAAGGGGGCCTTGAGTTGGGGGGGGGGGCGTTTTTGCTTTCCCTCCAACTTTTCTAACCATGTATTCATATTGAGTTTAAAATTGTGAACTTTATAACAAAGTTCCCAACAAACAAACACATTTTACCACATTTATTGTTCTTCCAAGTTTCATCTTCCTAGCTGTTAAGGGGGGGGGGGGGGTAAAGGGGTGGGCGGGGGGTGGGCGGGGCATGTTGCAAAATTCCATTCCAGATACTATACGGTTAGTTGTGGACAATAGGTTAAGACTGTAAACTAAGGTTAAGACTGTAAACTAGGGTTTAGACTAAGAGCTAGGGTTTTGGGCTGATGGCTATAGGGTTTGGGGTGTATGCTAGGGTTTGGGCGCCGACGGCTAGGGTTTGTGCCGATGGCTAGGGTTTTGGCCGATGGCTAGGGTTTGGGTGTAGGCTGTGGGTTTTTGCTGAGGGCTATGGTTTTGGCTGCGAGGGCTAGGGTTTCACACATGCAATCAGTTCCCGGGAACTTGACATTCATGATGCCATATCAACCACCCACCGCCTATGTCATCTTCACATAGTCTGTTGATGGTTTGTCTCTACTTTTCCCCTGATCAACCAGCCACTGAAGATTCTTGAGTTTCTTGAATGTGACTTACCGTGATAGTCTCATACTCGTCGATATAGTCTTACACTAAAAACCAAACCCAGCAAACCTTTCTTTGGAACGTTGAATTATTCTGTTGTTTTGTAATTTTAGGAACACATAGCAACATTATTACTATATACTATCTGTTAATACAGCCAAAGGAATGATGTGTTCAATGTAAACACAGCAACAACTGACGAAAAGTGCCCCCATACAACACATTACTGTCGTCGTTTCAAGCCTACAAAACCGTTATAACAACAAGCACACGGGTACACGGGTGTAGCGGGCGCCACCATTTTGTATCTATATAGGTTTCACCCCTCTAAATAGACTCCCATAGCAAACAATGATAAATGCTAAATATTCAAAAATTCTCAAAAAATTGTTAAAAGTCTCTCAGCCTCTTGAAAACCAATCAAATATATTTTCAGACCACTAAACTTCAGATTTCTTTTCAATTTTTGGCAGGTCAGCCGTTTGGAATTTTTGCTAATTACCCCAGAAAAAAAACACCCCCGAAAATGTGTTTTTTCCCAAACCGACTTGCCGCCAGTTTTCAGGAGGCACTCCTCCAATTCCCAAGCTAAATAGGACCAACTTTAAAGCCCAAATTTATCAAATCTCCTCAAAACTTGAAACCCAGAACCCCCAGGTTGTGATAAGTTCCTATAATTACACACTCTATTAGTTGCATGACCCCCAAAACGTTATAATTAAAAATAAGTTGTGGGTTTACAAATTATGATAAGTAGCTTGGCGCATGAATTTTTGGTCGATTTAGAGTAGTGCACCCTATAAGGGCAGTCAATTATTCTTTATGGGGAAAAAATTATGCTTAAAATGTTGAGAATAAGTCACTGATATGAAATCTGGAAAAAAAATTGGAATATTTTATTGCGTTTGTCTACAACAAGGTCAAACATGTTGAAGCATTTACATGTACTTTAAGCAATGCGAGAGGAAAAACCTGCATGACACACTGTGTACATTATACTGGAATACTTGGAAGTTACGTCCAAATCTTCCCTCAAAAAGTTATTAACATGTCTCTTTTTCGTAATAAGATTCTAAAAACCTTACAAACTATTTAATTAATCGACAAGAGGGGGTTAATTATTGTGGAGAAGCGGTAAAAAGGGAAACAGGTTGGAAGGGGGCCTTGAGTTGGGGGGGGGGGCGTTTTTGCTTTCCCTCCAACTTTTCTAACCATGTATTCATATTGAGTTTAAAATTGTGAACTTTATAACAAAGTTCCCAACAAACAAACACATTTTACCACATTTATTGTTCTTCCAAGTTTCATCTTCCTAGCTGTTAAGGGGGGGGGGGGTAAAGGGGTGGGCGGGGGGTGGGCGGGGCATGTTGCAAAATTCCATTCCAGATACTATACGGTTAGTTGTGGACAATAGGTTAAGACTGTAAACTAAGGTTAAGACTGTAAACTAGGGTTTAGACTAAGAGCTAGGGTTTTGGGCTGATGGCTATAGGGTTTGGGGTGTATGCTAGGGTTTGGGCGCCGACGGCTAGGGTTTGTGCCGATGGCTAGGGTTTTGGCCGATGGCTAGGGTTTGGGTGTAGGCTGTGGGTTTTTGCTGAGGGCTATGGTTTTGGCTGCGAGGGCTAGGGTTTCACACATGCAATCAGTTCCCGGGAACTTGACATTCATGATGCCATATCAACCACCCACCGCCTATGTCATCTTCACATAGTCTGTTGATGGTTTGTCTCTACTTTTCCCCTGATCAACCAGCCACTGAAGATTCTTGAGTTTCTTGAATGTGACTTACCGTGATAGTCTCATACTCGTCGATATAGTCTTACACTAAAAACCAAACCCAGCAAACCTTTCTTTGGAACGTTGAATTATTCTGTTGTTTTGTAATTTTAGGAACACATAGCAACATTATTACTATATACTATCTGTTAATACAGCCAAAGGAATGATGTGTTCAATGTAAACACAGCAACAACTGACGAAAAGTGCCCCCATACAACACATTACTGTCGTCGTTTCAAGCCTACAAAACCGTTATAACAACAAGCACACGGGTACACGGGTGTAGCGGGCGCCACCATTTTGTATCTATATAGGTTTCACCCCTCTAAATAGACTCCCATAGCAAACAATGATAAATGCTAAATATTCAAAAATTCTCAAAAAATTGTTAAAAGTCTCTCAGCCTCTTGAAAACCAATCAAATATATTTTCAGACCACTAAACTTCAGATTTCTTTTCAATTTTTGGCAGGTCAGCCGTTTGGAATTTTTGCTAATTACCCCAGAAAAAAAACACCCCCGAAAATGTGTTTTTTCCCAAACCGACTTGCCGCCAGTTTTCAGGAGGCACTCCTCCAATTCCCAAGCTAAATAGGACCAACTTTAAAGCCCAAATTTATCAAATCTCCTCAAAACTTGAAACCCAGAACCCCCAGGTTGTGATAAGTTCCTATAATTACACACTCTATTAGTTGCATGACCCCCAAAACGTTATAATTAAAAATAAGTTGTGGGTTTACAAATTATGATAAGTAGCTTGGCGCATGAATTTTTGGTCGATTTAGAGTAGTGCACCCTATAAGGGCAGTCAATTATTCTTTATGGGGAAAAAATTATGCTTAAAATGTTGAGAATAAGTCACTGATATGAAATCTGGAAAAAAAATTGGAATATTTTATTGCGTTTGTCTACAACAAGGTCAAACATGTTGAAGCATTTACATGTACTTTAAGCAATGCGAGAGGAAAAACCTGCATGACACACTGTGTACATTATACTGGAATACTTGGAAGTTACGTCCAAATCTTCCCTCAAAAAGTTATTAACATGTCTCTTTTTCGTAATAAGATTCTAAAAACCTTACAAACTATTTAATTAATCGACAAGAGGGGGTTAATTATTGTGGAGAAGCGGTAAAAAGGGAAACAGGTTGGAAGGGGGCCTTGAGTTGGGGGGGGGGGCGTTTTTGCTTTCCCTCCAACTTTTCTAACCATGTATTCATATTGAGTTTAAAATTGTGAACTTTATAACAAAGTTCCCAACAAACAAACACATTTTACCACATTTATTGTTCTTCCAAGTTTCATCTTCCTAGCTGTTAAGGGGGGGGGGGGGTAAAGGGGTGGGCGGGGGGTGGGCGGGGCATGTTGCAAAATTCCATTCCAGATACTATACGGTTAGTTGTGGACAATAGGTTAAGACTGTAAACTAAGGTTAAGACTGTAAACTAGGGTTTAGACTAAGAGCTAGGGTTTTGGGCTGATGGCTATAGGGTTTGGGGTGTATGCTAGGGTTTGGGCGCCGACGGCTAGGGTTTGTGCCGATGGCTAGGGTTTTGGCCGATGGCTAGGGTTTGGGTGTAGGCTGTGGGTTTTTGCTGAGGGCTATGGTTTTGGCTGCGAGGGCTAGGGTTTCACACATGCAATCAGTTCCCGGGAACTTGACATTCATGATGCCATATCAACCACCCACCGCCTATGTCATCTTCACATAGTCTGTTGATGGTTTGTCTCTACTTTTCCCCTGATCAACCAGCCACTGAAGATTCTTGAGTTTCTTGAATGTGACTTACCGTGATAGTCTCATACTCGTCGATATAGTCTTACACTAAAAACCAAACCCAGCAAACCTTTCTTTGGAACGTTGAATTATTCTGTTGTTTTGTAATTTTAGGAACACATAGCAACATTATTACTATATACTATCTGTTAATACAGCCAAAGGAATGATGTGTTCAATGTAAACACAGCAACAACTGACGAAAAGTGCCCCCATACAACACATTACTGTCGTCGTTTCAAGCCTACAAAACCGTTATAACAACAAGCACACGGGTACACGGGTGTAGCGGGCGCCACCATTTTGTATCTATATAGGTTTCACCCCTCTAAATAGACTCCCATAGCAAACAATGATAAATGCTAAATATTCAAAAATTCTCAAAAAATTGTTAAAAGTCTCTCAGCCTCTTGAAAACCAATCAAATATATTTTCAGACCACTAAACTTCAGATTTCTTTTCAATTTTTGGCAGGTCAGCCGTTTGGAATTTTTGCTAATTACCCCAGAAAAAAAACACCCCCGAAAATGTGTTTTTTCCCAAACCGACTTGCCGCCAGTTTTCAGGAGGCACTCCTCCAATTCCCAAGCTAAATAGGACCAACTTTAAAGCCCAAATTTATCAAATCTCCTCAAAACTTGAAACCCAGAACCCCCAGGTTGTGATAAGTTCCTATAATTACACACTCTATTAGTTGCATGACCCCCAAAACGTTATAATTAAAAATAAGTTGTGGGTTTACAAATTATGATAAGTAGCTTGGCGCATGAATTTTTGGTCGATTTAGAGTAGTGCACCCTATAAGGGCAGTCAATTATTCTTTATGGGGAAAAAATTATGCTTAAAATGTTGAGAATAAGTCACTGATATGAAATCTGGAAAAAAAATTGGAATATTTTATTGCGTTTGTCTACAACAAGGTCAAACATGTTGAAGCATTTACATGTACTTTAAGCAATGCGAGAGGAAAAACCTGCATGACACACTGTGTACATTATACTGGAATACTTGGAAGTTACGTCCAAATCTTCCCTCAAAAAGTTATTAACATGTCTCTTTTTCGTAATAAGATTCTAAAAACCTTACAAACTATTTAATTAATCGACAAGAGGGGGTTAATTATTGTGGAGAAGCGGTAAAAAGGGAAACAGGTTGGAAGGGGGCCTTGAGTTGGGGGGGGGGCGTTTTTGCTTTCCCTCCAACTTTTCTAACCATGTATTCATATTGAGTTTAAAATTGTGAACTTTATAACAAAGTTCCCAACAAACAAACACATTTTACCACATTTATTGTTCTTCCAAGTTTCATCTTCCTAGCTGTTAAGGGGGGGGGGGTAAAGGGGTGGGCGGGGGGTGGGCGGGGCATGTTGCAAAATTCCATTCCAGATACTATACGGTTAGTTGTGGACAATAGGTTAAGACTGTAAACTAAGGTTAAGACTGTAAACTAGGGTTTAGACTAAGAGCTAGGGTTTTGGGCTGATGGCTATAGGGTTTGGGGTGTATGCTAGGGTTTGGGCGCCGACGGCTAGGGTTTGTGCCGATGGCTAGGGTTTTGGCCGATGGCTAGGGTTTGGGTGTAGGCTGTGGGTTTTTGCTGAGGGCTATGGTTTTGGCTGCGAGGGCTAGGGTTTCACACATGCAATCAGTTCCCGGGAACTTGACATTCATGATGCCATATCAACCACCCACCGCCTATGTCATCTTCACATAGTCTGTTGATGGTTTGTCTCTACTTTTCCCCTGATCAACCAGCCACTGAAGATTCTTGAGTTTCTTGAATGTGACTTACCGTGATAGTCTCATACTCGTCGATATAGTCTTACACTAAAAACCAAACCCAGCAAACCTTTCTTTGGAACGTTGAATTATTCTGTTGTTTTGTAATTTTAGGAACACATAGCAACATTATTACTATATACTATCTGTTAATACAGCCAAAGGAATGATGTGTTCAATGTAAACACAGCAACAACTGACGAAAAGTGCCCCCATACAACACATTACTGTCGTCGTTTCAAGCCTACAAAACCGTTATAACAACAAGCACACGGGTACACGGGTGTAGCGGGCGCCACCATTTTGTATCTATATAGGTTTCACCCCTCTAAATAGACTCCCATAGCAAACAATGATAAATGCTAAATATTCAAAAATTCTCAAAAAATTGTTAAAAGTCTCTCAGCCTCTTGAAAACCAATCAAATATATTTTCAGACCACTAAACTTCAGATTTCTTTTCAATTTTTGGCAGGTCAGCCGTTTGGAATTTTTGCTAATTACCCCAGAAAAAAAACACCCCCGAAAATGTGTTTTTTCCCAAACCGACTTGCCGCCAGTTTTCAGGAGGCACTCCTCCAATTCCCAAGCTAAATAGGACCAACTTTAAAGCCCAAATTTATCAAATCTCCTCAAAACTTGAAACCCAGAACCCCCAGGTTGTGATAAGTTCCTATAATTACACACTCTATTAGTTGCATGACCCCCAAAACGTTATAATTAAAAATAAGTTGTGGGTTTACAAATTATGATAAGTAGCTTGGCGCATGAATTTTTGGTCGATTTAGAGTAGTGCACCCTATAAGGGCAGTCAATTATTCTTTATGGGGAAAAAATTATGCTTAAAATGTTGAGAATAAGTCACTGATATGAAATCTGGAAAAAAAATTGGAATATTTTATTGCGTTTGTCTACAACAAGGTCAAACATGTTGAAGCATTTACATGTACTTTAAGCAATGCGAGAGGAAAAACCTGCATGACACACTGTGTACATTATACTGGAATACTTGGAAGTTACGTCCAAATCTTCCCTCAAAAAGTTATTAACATGTCTCTTTTTCGTAATAAGATTCTAAAAACCTTACAAACTATTTAATTAATCGACAAGAGGGGGTTAATTATTGTGGAGAAGCGGTAAAAAGGGAAACAGGTTGGAAGGGGGCCTTGAGTTGGGGGGGGGGGCGTTTTTGCTTTCCCTCCAACTTTTCTAACCATGTATTCATATTGAGTTTAAAATTGTGAACTTTATAACAAAGTTCCCAACAAACAAACACATTTTACCACATTTATTGTTCTTCCAAGTTTCATCTTCCTAGCTGTTAAGGGGGGGGGGGGTAAAGGGGTGGGCGGGGGGTGGGCGGGGCATGTTGCAAAATTCCATTCCAGATACTATACGGTTAGTTGTGGACAATAGGTTAAGACTGTAAACTAAGGTTAAGACTGTAAACTAGGGTTTAGACTAAGAGCTAGGGTTTTGGGCTGATGGCTATAGGGTTTGGGGTGTATGCTAGGGTTTGGGCGCCGACGGCTAGGGTTTGTGCCGATGGCTAGGGTTTTGGCCGATGGCTAGGGTTTGGGTGTAGGCTGTGGGTTTTTGCTGAGGGCTATGGTTTTGGCTGCGAGGGCTAGGGTTTCACACATGCAATCAGTTCCCGGGAACTTGACATTCATGATGCCATATCAACCACCCACCGCCTATGTCATCTTCACATAGTCTGTTGATGGTTTGTCTCTACTTTTCCCCTGATCAACCAGCCACTGAAGATTCTTGAGTTTCTTGAATGTGACTTACCGTGATAGTCTCATACTCGTCGATATAGTCTTACACTAAAAACCAAACCCAGCAAACCTTTCTTTGGAACGTTGAATTATTCTGTTGTTTTGTAATTTTAGGAACACATAGCAACATTATTACTATATACTATCTGTTAATACAGCCAAAGGAATGATGTGTTCAATGTAAACACAGCAACAACTGACGAAAAGTGCCCCCATACAACACATTACTGTCGTCGTTTCAAGCCTACAAAACCGTTATAACAACAAGCACACGGGTACACGGGTGTAGCGGGCGCCACCATTTTGTATCTATATAGGTTTCACCCCTCTAAATAGACTCCCATAGCAAACAATGATAAATGCTAAATATTCAAAAATTCTCAAAAAATTGTTAAAAGTCTCTCAGCCTCTTGAAAACCAATCAAATATATTTTCAGACCACTAAACTTCAGATTTCTTTTCAATTTTTGGCAGGTCAGCCGTTTGGAATTTTTGCTAATTACCCCAGAAAAAAAACACCCCCGAAAATGTGTTTTTTCCCAAACCGACTTGCCGCCAGTTTTCAGGAGGCACTCCTCCAATTCCCAAGCTAAATAGGACCAACTTTAAAGCCCAAATTTATCAAATCTCCTCAAAACTTGAAACCCAGAACCCCCAGGTTGTGATAAGTTCCTATAATTACACACTCTATTAGTTGCATGACCCCCAAAACGTTATAATTAAAAATAAGTTGTGGGTTTACAAATTATGATAAGTAGCTTGGCGCATGAATTTTTGGTCGATTTAGAGTAGTGCACCCTATAAGGGCAGTCAATTATTCTTTATGGGGAAAAAATTATGCTTAAAATGTTGAGAATAAGTCACTGATATGAAATCTGGAAAAAAAATTGGAATATTTTATTGCGTTTGTCTACAACAAGGTCAAACATGTTGAAGCATTTACATGTACTTTAAGCAATGCGAGAGGAAAAACCTGCATGACACACTGTGTACATTATACTGGAATACTTGGAAGTTACGTCCAAATCTTCCCTCAAAAAGTTATTAACATGTCTCTTTTTCGTAATAAGATTCTAAAAACCTTACAAACTATTTAATTAATCGACAAGAGGGGGTTAATTATTGTGGAGAAGCGGTAAAAAGGGAAACAGGTTGGAAGGGGGCCTTGAGTTGGGGGGGGGGGCGTTTTTGCTTTCCCTCCAACTTTTCTAACCATGTATTCATATTGAGTTTAAAATTGTGAACTTTATAACAAAGTTCCCAACAAACAAACACATTTTACCACATTTATTGTTCTTCCAAGTTTCATCTTCCTAGCTGTTAAGGGGGGGGGGGGGGGTAAAGGGGTGGGCGGGGGGTGGGCGGGGCATGTTGCAAAATTCCATTCCAGATACTATACGGTTAGTTGTGGACAATAGGTTAAGACTGTAAACTAAGGTTAAGACTGTAAACTAGGGTTTAGACTAAGAGCTAGGGTTTTGGGCTGATGGCTATAGGGTTTGGGGTGTATGCTAGGGTTTGGGCGCCGACGGCTAGGGTTTGTGCCGATGGCTAGGGTTTTGGCCGATGGCTAGGGTTTGGGTGTAGGCTGTGGGTTTTTGCTGAGGGCTATGGTTTTGGCTGCGAGGGCTAGGGTTTCACACATGCAATCAGTTCCCGGGAACTTGACATTCATGATGCCATATCAACCACCCACCGCCTATGTCATCTTCACATAGTCTGTTGATGGTTTGTCTCTACTTTTCCCCTGATCAACCAGCCACTGAAGATTCTTGAGTTTCTTGAATGTGACTTACCGTGATAGTCTCATACTCGTCGATATAGTCTTACACTAAAAACCAAACCCAGCAAACCTTTCTTTGGAACGTTGAATTATTCTGTTGTTTTGTAATTTTAGGAACACATAGCAACATTATTACTATATACTATCTGTTAATACAGCCAAAGGAATGATGTGTTCAATGTAAACACAGCAACAACTGACGAAAAGTGCCCCCATACAACACATTACTGTCGTCGTTTCAAGCCTACAAAACCGTTATAACAACAAGCACACGGGTACACGGGTGTAGCGGGCGCCACCATTTTGTATCTATATAGGTTTCACCCCTCTAAATAGACTCCCATAGCAAACAATGATAAATGCTAAATATTCAAAAATTCTCAAAAAATTGTTAAAAGTCTCTCAGCCTCTTGAAAACCAATCAAATATATTTTCAGACCACTAAACTTCAGATTTCTTTTCAATTTTTGGCAGGTCAGCCGTTTGGAATTTTTGCTAATTACCCCAGAAAAAAAACACCCCCGAAAATGTGTTTTTTCCCAAACCGACTTGCCGCCAGTTTTCAGGAGGCACTCCTCCAATTCCCAAGCTAAATAGGACCAACTTTAAAGCCCAAATTTATCAAATCTCCTCAAAACTTGAAACCCAGAACCCCCAGGTTGTGATAAGTTCCTATAATTACACACTCTATTAGTTGCATGACCCCCAAAACGTTATAATTAAAAATAAGTTGTGGGTTTACAAATTATGATAAGTAGCTTGGCGCATGAATTTTTGGTCGATTTAGAGTAGTGCACCCTATAAGGGCAGTCAATTATTCTTTATGGGGAAAAAATTATGCTTAAAATGTTGAGAATAAGTCACTGATATGAAATCTGGAAAAAAAATTGGAATATTTTATTGCGTTTGTCTACAACAAGGTCAAACATGTTGAAGCATTTACATGTACTTTAAGCAATGCGAGAGGAAAAACCTGCATGACACACTGTGTACATTATACTGGAATACTTGGAAGTTACGTCCAAATCTTCCCTCAAAAAGTTATTAACATGTCTCTTTTTCGTAATAAGATTCTAAAAACCTTACAAACTATTTAATTAATCGACAAGAGGGGGTTAATTATTGTGGAGAAGCGGTAAAAAGGGAAACAGGTTGGAAGGGGGCCTTGAGTTGGGGGGGGGGGCGTTTTTGCTTTCCCTCCAACTTTTCTAACCATGTATTCATATTGAGTTTAAAATTGTGAACTTTATAACAAAGTTCCCAACAAACAAACACATTTTACCACATTTATTGTTCTTCCAAGTTTCATCTTCCTAGCTGTTAAGGGGGGGGGGGGGTAAAGGGGTGGGCGGGGGGTGGGCGGGGCATGTTGCAAAATTCCATTCCAGATACTATACGGTTAGTTATGGACAATAGGTTAAGACTGTAAACTAAGGTTAAGACTGTAAACTAGGGTTTAGACTAAGAGCTAGGGTTTTGGGCTGATGGCTATAGGGTTTGGGGTGTATGCTAGGGTTTGGGCGCCGACGGCTAGGGTTTGTGCCGATGGCTAGGGTTTTGGCCGATGGCTAGGGTTTGGGTGTAGGCTGTGGGTTTTTGCTGAGGGCTATGGTTTTGGCTGCGAGGGCTAGGGTTTCACACATGCAATCAGTTCCCGGGAACTTGACATTCATGATGCCATATCAACCACCCACCGCCTATGTCATCTTCACATAGTCTGTTGATGGTTTGTCTCTACTTTTCCCCTGATCAACCAGCCACTGAAGATTCTTGAGTTTCTTGAATGTGACTTACCGTGATAGTCTCATACTCGTCGATATAGTCTTACACTAAAAACCAAACCCAGCAAACCTTTCTTTGGAACGTTGAATTATTCTGTTGTTTTGTAATTTTAGGAACACATAGCAACATTATTACTATATACTATCTGTTAATACAGCCAAAGGAATGATGTGTTCAATGTAAACACAGCAACAACTGACGAAAAGTGCCCCCATACAACACATTACTGTCGTCGTTTCAAGCCTACAAAACCGTTATAACAACAAGCACACGGGTACACGGGTGTAGCGGGCGCCACCATTTTGTATCTATATAGGTTTCACCCCTCTAAATAGACTCCCATAGCAAACAATGATAAATGCTAAATATTCAAAAATTCTCAAAAAATTGTTAAAAGTCTCTCAGCCTCTTGAAAACCAATCAAATATATTTTCAGACCACTAAACTTCAGATTTCTTTTCAATTTTTGGCAGGTCAGCCGTTTGGAATTTTTGCTAATTACCCCAGAAAAAAAACACCCCCGAAAATGTGTTTTTTCCCAAACCGACTTGCCGCCAGTTTTCAGGAGGCACTCCTCCAATTCCCAAGCTAAATAGGACCAACTTTAAAGCCCAAATTTATCAAATCTCCTCAAAACTTGAAACCCAGAACCCCCAGGTTGTGATAAGTTCCTATAATTACACACTCTATTAGTTGCATGACCCCCAAAACGTTATAATTAAAAATAAGTTGTGGGTTTACAAATTATGATAAGTAGCTTGGCGCATGAATTTTTGGTCGATTTAGAGTAGTGCACCCTATAAGGGCAGTCAATTATTCTTTATGGGGAAAAAATTATGCTTAAAATGTTGAGAATAAGTCACTGATATGAAATCTGGAAAAAAAATTGGAATATTTTATTGCGTTTGTCTACAACAAGGTCAAACATGTTGAAGCATTTACATGTACTTTAAGCAATGCGAGAGGAAAAACCTGCATGACACACTGTGTACATTATACTGGAATACTTGGAAGTTACGTCCAAATCTTCCCTCAAAAAGTTATTAACATGTCTCTTTTTCGTAATAAGATTCTAAAAACCTTACAAACTATTTAATTAATCGACAAGAGGGGGTTAATTATTGTGGAGAAGCGGTAAAAAGGGAAACAGGTTGGAAGGGGGCCTTGAGTTGGGGGGGGGGGGGCGTTTTTGCTTTCCCTCCAACTTTTCTAACCATGTATTCATATTGAGTTTAAAATTGTGAACTTTATAACAAAGTTCCCAACAAACAAACACATTTTACCACATTTATTGTTCTTCCAAGTTTCATCTTCCTAGCTGTTAAGGGGGGGGGGGGGGTAAAGGGGTGGGCGGGGGGTGGGCGGGGCATGTTGCAAAATTCCATTCCAGATACTATACGGTTAGTTGTGGACAATAGGTTAAGACTGTAAACTAAGGTTAAGACTGTAAACTAGGGTTTAGACTAAGAGCTAGGGTTTTGGGCTGATGGCTATAGGGTTTGGGGTGTATGCTAGGGTTTGGGCGCCGACGGCTAGGGTTTGTGCCGATGGCTAGGGTTTTGGCCGATGGCTAGGGTTTGGGTGTAGGCTGTGGGTTTTTGCTGAGGGCTATGGTTTTGGCTGCGAGGGCTAGGGTTTCACACATGCAATCAGTTCCCGGGAACTTGACATTCATGATGCCATATCAACCACCCACCGCCTATGTCATCTTCACATAGTCTGTTGATGGTTTGTCTCTACTTTTCCCCTGATCAACCAGCCACTGAAGATTCTTGAGTTTCTTGAATGTGACTTACCGTGATAGTCTCATACTCGTCGATATAGTCTTACACTAAAAACCAAACCCAGCAAACCTTTCTTTGGAACGTTGAATTATTCTGTTGTTTTGTAATTTTAGGAACACATAGCAACATTATTACTATATACTATCTGTTAATACAGCCAAAGGAATGATGTGTTCAATGTAAACACAGCAACAACTGACGAAAAGTGCCCCCATACAACACATTACTGTCGTCGTTTCAAGCCTACAAAACCGTTATAACAACAAGCACACGGGTACACGGGTGTAGCGGGCGCCACCATTTTGTATCTATATAGGTTTCACCCCTCTAAATAGACTCCCATAGCAAACAATGATAAATGCTAAATATTCAAAAATTCTCAAAAAATTGTTAAAAGTCTCTCAGCCTCTTGAAAACCAATCAAATATATTTTCAGACCACTAAACTTCAGATTTCTTTTCAATTTTTGGCAGGTCAGCCGTTTGGAATTTTTGCTAATTACCCCAGAAAAAAAACACCCCCGAAAATGTGTTTTTTCCCAAACCGACTTGCCGCCAGTTTTCAGGAGGCACTCCTCCAATTCCCAAGCTAAATAGGACCAACTTTAAAGCCCAAATTTATCAAATCTCCTCAAAACTTGAAACCCAGAACCCCCAGGTTGTGATAAGTTCCTATAATTACACACTCTATTAGTTGCATGACCCCCAAAACGTTATAATTAAAAATAAGTTGTGGGTTTACAAATTATGATAAGTAGCTTGGCGCATGAATTTTTGGTCGATTTAGAGTAGTGCACCCTATAAGGGCAGTCAATTATTCTTTATGGGGAAAAAATTATGCTTAAAATGTTGAGAATAAGTCACTGATATGAAATCTGGAAAAAAAATTGGAATATTTTATTGCGTTTGTCTACAACAAGGTCAAACATGTTGAAGCATTTACATGTACTTTAAGCAATGCGAGAGGAAAAACCTGCATGACACACTGTGTACATTATACTGGAATACTTGGAAGTTACGTCCAAATCTTCCCTCAAAAAGTTATTAACATGTCTCTTTTTCGTAATAAGATTCTAAAAACCTTACAAACTATTTAATTAATCGACAAGAGGGGGTTAATTATTGTGGAGAAGCGGTAAAAAGGGAAACAGGTTGGAAGGGGGCCTTGAGTTGGGGGGGGGGGGCGTTTTTGCTTTCCCTCCAACTTTTCTAACCATGTATTCATATTGAGTTTAAAATTGTGAACTTTATAACAAAGTTCCCAACAAACAAACACATTTTACCACATTTATTGTTCTTCCAAGTTTCATCTTCCTAGCTGTTAAGGGGGGGGGGGTAAAGGGGTGGGCGGGGGGTGGGCGGGGCATGTTGCAAAATTCCATTCCAGATACTATACGGTTAGTTGTGGACAATAGGTTAAGACTGTAAACTAAGGTTAAGACTGTAAACTAGGGTTTAGACTAAGAGCTAGGGTTTTGGGCTGATGGCTATAGGGTTTGGGGTGTATGCTAGGGTTTGGGCGCCGACGGCTAGGGTTTGTGCCGATGGCTAGGGTTTTGGCCGATGGCTAGGGTTTGGGTGTAGGCTGTGGGTTTTTGCTGAGGGCTATGGTTTTGGCTGCGAGGGCTAGGGTTTCACACATGCAATCAGTTCCCGGGAACTTGACATTCATGATGCCATATCAACCACCCACCGCCTATGTCATCTTCACATAGTCTGTTGATGGTTTGTCTCTACTTTTCCCCTGATCAACCAGCCACTGAAGATTCTTGAGTTTCTTGAATGTGACTTACCGTGATAGTCTCATACTCGTCGATATAGTCTTACACTAAAAACCAAACCCAGCAAACCTTTCTTTGGAACGTTGAATTATTCTGTTGTTTTGTAATTTTAGGAACACATAGCAACATTATTACTATATACTATCTGTTAATACAGCCAAAGGAATGATGTGTTCAATGTAAACACAGCAACAACTGACGAAAAGTGCCCCCATACAACACATTACTGTCGTCGTTTCAAGCCTACAAAACCGTTATAACAACAAGCACACGGGTACACGGGTGTAGCGGGCGCCACCATTTTGTATCTATATAGGTTTCACCCCTCTAAATAGACTCCCATAGCAAACAATGATAAATGCTAAATATTCAAAAATTCTCAAAAAATTGTTAAAAGTCTCTCAGCCTCTTGAAAACCAATCAAATATATTTTCAGACCACTAAACTTCAGATTTCTTTTCAATTTTTGGCAGGTCAGCCGTTTGGAATTTTTGCTAATTACCCCAGAAAAAAAACACCCCCGAAAATGTGTTTTTTCCCAAACCGACTTGCCGCCAGTTTTCAGGAGGCACTCCTCCAATTCCCAAGCTAAATAGGACCAACTTTAAAGCCCAAATTTATCAAATCTCCTCAAAACTTGAAACCCAGAACCCCCAGGTTGTGATAAGTTCCTATAATTACACACTCTATTAGTTGCATGACCCCCAAAACGTTATAATTAAAAATAAGTTGTGGGTTTACAAATTATGATAAGTAGCTTGGCGCATGAATTTTTGGTCGATTTAGAGTAGTGCACCCTATAAGGGCAGTCAATTATTCTTTATGGGGAAAAAATTATGCTTAAAATGTTGAGAATAAGTCACTGATATGAAATCTGGAAAAAAAATTGGAATATTTTATTGCGTTTGTCTACAACAAGGTCAAACATGTTGAAGCATTTACATGTACTTTAAGCAATGCGAGAGGAAAAACCTGCATGACACACTGTGTACATTATACTGGAATACTTGGAAGTTACGTCCAAATCTTCCCTCAAAAAGTTATTAACATGTCTCTTTTTCGTAATAAGATTCTAAAAACCTTACAAACTATTTAATTAATCGACAAGAGGGGGTTAATTATTGTGGAGAAGCGGTAAAAAGGGAAACAGGTTGGAAGGGGGCCTTGAGTTGGGGGGGGGGGGCGTTTTTGCTTTCCCTCCAACTTTTCTAACCATGTATTCATATTGAGTTTAAAATTGTGAACTTTATAACAAAGTTCCCAACAAACAAACACATTTTACCACATTTATTGTTCTTCCAAGTTTCATCTTCCTAGCTGTTAAGGGGGGGGGGGTAAAGGGGTGGGCGGGGGGTGGGCGGGGCATGTTGCAAAATTCCATTCCAGATACTATACGGTTAGTTGTGGACAATAGGTTAAGACTGTAAACTAAGGTTAAGACTGTAAACTAGGGTTTAGACTAAGAGCTAGGGTTTTGGGCTGATGGCTATAGGGTTTGGGGTGTATGCTAGGGTTTGGGCGCCGACGGCTAGGGTTTGTGCCGATGGCTAGGGTTTTGGCCGATGGCTAGGGTTTGGGTGTAGGCTGTGGGTTTTTGCTGAGGGCTATGGTTTTGGCTGCGAGGGCTAGGGTTTCACACATGCAATCAGTTCCCGGGAACTTGACATTCATGATGCCATATCAACCACCCACCGCCTATGTCATCTTCACATAGTCTGTTGATGGTTTGTCTCTACTTTTCCCCTGATCAACCAGCCACTGAAGATTCTTGAGTTTCTTGAATGTGACTTACCGTGATAGTCTCATACTCGTCGATATAGTCTTACACTAAAAACCAAACCCAGCAAACCTTTCTTTGGAACGTTGAATTATTCTGTTGTTTTGTAATTTTAGGAACACATAGCAACATTATTACTATATACTATCTGTTAATACAGCCAAAGGAATGATGTGTTCAATGTAAACACAGCAACAACTGACGAAAAGTGCCCCCATACAACACATTACTGTCGTCGTTTCAAGCCTACAAAACCGTTATAACAACAAGCACACGGGTACACGGGTGTAGCGGGCGCCACCATTTTGTATCTATATAGGTTTCACCCCTCTAAATAGACTCCCATAGCAAACAATGATAAATGCTAAATATTCAAAAATTCTCAAAAAATTGTTAAAAGTCTCTCAGCCTCTTGAAAACCAATCAAATATATTTTCAGACCACTAAACTTCAGATTTCTTTTCAATTTTTGGCAGGTCAGCCGTTTGGAATTTTTGCTAATTACCCCAGAAAAAAAACACCCCCGAAAATGTGTTTTTTCCCAAACCGACTTGCCGCCAGTTTTCAGGAGGCACTCCTCCAATTCCCAAGCTAAATAGGACCAACTTTAAAGCCCAAATTTATCAAATCTCCTCAAAACTTGAAACCCAGAACCCCCAGGTTGTGATAAGTTCCTATAATTACACACTCTATTAGTTGCATGACCCCCAAAACGTTATAATTAAAAATAAGTTGTGGGTTTACAAATTATGATAAGTAGCTTGGCGCATGAATTTTTGGTCGATTTAGAGTAGTGCACCCTATAAGGGCAGTCAATTATTCTTTATGGGGAAAAAATTATGCTTAAAATGTTGAGAATAAGTCACTGATATGAAATCTGGAAAAAAAATTGGAATATTTTATTGCGTTTGTCTACAACAAGGTCAAACATGTTGAAGCATTTACATGTACTTTAAGCAATGCGAGAGGAAAAACCTGCATGACACACTGTGTACATTATACTGGAATACTTGGAAGTTACGTCCAAATCTTCCCTCAAAAAGTTATTAACATGTCTCTTTTTCGTAATAAGATTCTAAAAACCTTACAAACTATTTAATTAATCGACAAGAGGGGGTTAATTATTGTGGAGAAGCGGTAAAAAGGGAAACAGGTTGGAAGGGGGCCTTGAGTTGGGGGGGGGGGGCGTTTTTGCTTTCCCTCCAACTTTTCTAACCATGTATTCATATTGAGTTTAAAATTGTGAACTTTATAACAAAGTTCCCAACAAACAAACACATTTTACCACATTTATTGTTCTTCCAAGTTTCATCTTCCTAGCTGTTAAGGGGGGGGGGGGGGGGGTAAAGGGGTGGGCGGGGGGTGGGCGGGGCATGTTGCAAAATTCCATTCCAGATACTATACGGTTAGTTGTGGACAATAGGTTAAGACTGTAAACTAAGGTTAAGACTGTAAACTAGGGTTTAGACTAAGAGCTAGGGTTTTGGGCTGATGGCTATAGGGTTTGGGGTGTAT
Organism: Leptasterias polaris; assembly: GCA_037783415.1. Taxonomy (NCBI): domain Eukaryota; kingdom Metazoa; phylum Echinodermata; class Asteroidea; order Forcipulatida; family Asteriidae; genus Leptasterias; species Leptasterias polaris. The sequence goes on along the minus strand of JAZGTN010000016.1, from coordinate 151,862 downwards.
GCTAGGGTTTGGGCGCCGACGGCTAGGGTTTGTGCCGATGGCTAGGGTTTTGGCCGATGGCTAGGGTTTGGGTGTAGGCTGTGGGTTTTTGCTGAGGGCTATGGTTTTGGCTGCGAGGGCTAGGGTTTCACACATGCAATCAGTTCCCGGGAACTTGACATTCATGATGCCATATCAACCACCCACCGCCTATGTCATCTTCACATAGTCTGTTGATGGTTTGTCTCTACTTTTCCCCTGATCAACCAGCCACTGAAGATTCTTGAGTTTCTTGAATGTGACTTACCGTGATAGTCTCATACTCGTCGATATAGTCTTACACTAAAAACCAAACCCAGCAAACCTTTCTTTGGAACGTTGAATTATTCTGTTGTTTTGTAATTTTAGGAACACATAGCAACATTATTACTATATACTATCTGTTAATACAGCCAAAGGAATGATGTGTTCAATGTAAACACAGCAACAACTGACGAAAAGTGCCCCCATACAACACATTACTGTCGTCGTTTCAAGCCTACAAAACCGTTATAACAACAAGCACACGGGTACACGGGTGTAGCGGGCGCCACCATTTTGTATCTATATAGGTTTCACCCCTCTAAATAGACTCCCATAGCAAACAATGATAAATGCTAAATATTCAAAAATTCTCAAAAAATTGTTAAAAGTCTCTCAGCCTCTTGAAAACCAATCAAATATATTTTCAGACCACTAAACTTCAGATTTCTTTTCAATTTTTGGCAGGTCAGCCGTTTGGAATTTTTGCTAATTACCCCAGAAAAAAAACACCCCCGAAAATGTGTTTTTTCCCAAACCGACTTGCCGCCAGTTTTCAGGAGGCACTCCTCCAATTCCCAAGCTAAATAGGACCAACTTTAAAGCCCAAATTTATCAAATCTCCTCAAAACTTGAAACCCAGAACCCCCAGGTTGTGATAAGTTCCTATAATTACACACTCTATTAGTTGCATGACCCCCAAAACGTTATAATTAAAAATAAGTTGTGGGTTTACAAATTATGATAAGTAGCTTGGCGCATGAATTTTTGGTCGATTTAGAGTAGTGCACCCTATAAGGGCAGTCAATTATTCTTTATGGGGAAAAAATTATGCTTAAAATGTTGAGAATAAGTCACTGATATGAAATCTGGAAAAAAAATTGGAATATTTTATTGCGTTTGTCTACAACAAGGTCAAACATGTTGAAGCATTTACATGTACTTTAAGCAATGCGAGAGGAAAAACCTGCATGACACACTGTGTACATTATACTGGAATACTTGGAAGTTACGTCCAAATCTTCCCTCAAAAAGTTATTAACATGTCTCTTTTTCGTAATAAGATTCTAAAAACCTTACAAACTATTTAATTAATCGACAAGAGGGGGTTAATTATTGTGGAGAAGCGGTAAAAAGGGAAACAGGTTGGAAGGGGGCCTTGAGTTGGGGGGGGGGGCGTTTTTGCTTTCCCTCCAACTTTTCTAACCATGTATTCATATTGAGTTTAAAATTGTGAACTTTATAACAAAGTTCCCAACAAACAAACACATTTTACCACATTTATTGTTCTTCCAAGTTTCATCTTCCTAGCTGTTAAGGGGGGGGGGGGGTAAAGGGGTGGGCGGGGGGTGGGCGGGGCATGTTGCAAAATTCCATTCCAGATACTATACGGTTAGTTGTGGACAATAGGTTAAGACTGTAAACTAAGGTTAAGACTGTAAACTAGGGTTTAGACTAAGAGCTAGGGTTTTGGGCTGATGGCTATAGGGTTTGGGGTGTATGCTAGGGTTTGGGCGCCGACGGCTAGGGTTTGTGCCGATGGCTAGGGTTTTGGCCGATGGCTAGGGTTTGGGTGTAGGCTGTGGGTTTTTGCTGAGGGCTATGGTTTTGGCTGCGAGGGCTAGGGTTTCACACATGCAATCAGTTCCCGGGAACTTGACATTCATGATGCCATATCAACCACCCACCGCCTATGTCATCTTCACATAGTCTGTTGATGGTTTGTCTCTACTTTTCCCCTGATCAACCAGCCACTGAAGATTCTTGAGTTTCTTGAATGTGACTTACCGTGATAGTCTCATACTCGTCGATATAGTCTTACACTAAAAACCAAACCCAGCAAACCTTTCTTTGGAACGTTGAATTATTCTGTTGTTTTGTAATTTTAGGAACACATAGCAACATTATTACTATATACTATCTGTTAATACAGCCAAAGGAATGATGTGTTCAATGTAAACACAGCAACAACTGACGAAAAGTGCCCCCATACAACACATTACTGTCGTCGTTTCAAGCCTACAAAACCGTTATAACAACAAGCACACGGGTACACGGGTGTAGCGGGCGCCACCATTTTGTATCTATATAGGTTTCACCCCTCTAAATAGACTCCCATAGCAAACAATGATAAATGCTAAATATTCAAAAATTCTCAAAAAATTGTTAAAAGTCTCTCAGCCTCTTGAAAACCAATCAAATATATTTTCAGACCACTAAACTTCAGATTTCTTTTCAATTTTTGGCAGGTCAGCCGTTTGGAATTTTTGCTAATTACCCCAGAAAAAAAACACCCCCGAAAATGTGTTTTTTCCCAAACCGACTTGCCGCCAGTTTTCAGGAGGCACTCCTCCAATTCCCAAGCTAAATAGGACCAACTTTAAAGCCCAAATTTATCAAATCTCCTCAAAACTTGAAACCCAGAACCCCCAGGTTGTGATAAGTTCCTATAATTACACACTCTATTAGTTGCATGACCCCCAAAACGTTATAATTAAAAATAAGTTGTGGGTTTACAAATTATGATAAGTAGCTTGGCGCATGAATTTTTGGTCGATTTAGAGTAGTGCACCCTATAAGGGCAGTCAATTATTCTTTATGGGGAAAAAATTATGCTTAAAATGTTGAGAATAAGTCACTGATATGAAATCTGGAAAAAAAATTGGAATATTTTATTGCGTTTGTCTACAACAAGGTCAAACATGTTGAAGCATTTACATGTACTTTAAGCAATGCGAGAGGAAAAACCTGCATGACACACTGTGTACATTATACTGGAATACTTGGAAGTTACGTCCAAATCTTCCCTCAAAAAGTTATTAACATGTCTCTTTTTCGTAATAAGATTCTAAAAACCTTACAAACTATTTAATTAATCGACAAGAGGGGGTTAATTATTGTGGAGAAGCGGTAAAAAGGGAAACAGGTTGGAAGCGGGCCTTGAGTTGGGGGGGGGGGCGTTTTTGCTTTCCCTCCAACTTTTCTAACCATGTATTCATATTGAGTTTAAAATTGTGAACTTTATAACAAAGTTCCCAACAAACAAACACATTTTACCACATTTATTGTTCTTCCAAGTTTCATCTTCCTAGCTGTTAAGGGGGGGGTGGGTAAAGGGGTGGGCGGGGGGTGGGCGGGGCATGTTGCAAAATTCCATTCCAGATACTATACGGTTAGTTGTGGACAATAGGTTAAGACTGTAAACTAAGGTTAAGACTGTAAACTAGGGTTTAGACTAAGAGCTAGGGTTTTGGGCTGATGGCTATAGGGTTTGGGGTGTATGCTAGGGTTTGGGCGCCGACGGCTAGGGTTTGTGCCGATGGCTAGGGTTTTGGCCGATGGCTAGGGTTTGGGTGTAGGCTGTGGGTTTTTGCTGAGGGCTATGGTTTTGGCTGCGAGGGCTAGGGTTTCACACATGCAATCAGTTCCCGGGAACTTGACATTCATGATGCCATATCAACCACCCACCGCCTATGTCATCTTCACATAGTCTGTTGATGGTTTGTCTCTACTTTTCCCCTGATCAACCAGCCACTGAAGATTCTTGAGTTTCTTGAATGTGACTTACCGTGATAGTCTCATACTCGTCGATATAGTCTTACACTAAAAACCAAACCCAGCAAACCTTTCTTTGGAACGTTGAATTATTCTGTTGTTTTGTAATTTTAGGAACACATAGCAACATTATTACTATATACTATCTGTTAATACAGCCAAAGGAATGATGTGTTCAATGTAAACACAGCAACAACTGACGAAAAGTGCCCCCATACAACACATTACTGTCGTCGTTTCAAGCCTACAAAACCGTTATAACAACAAGCACACGGGTACACGGGTGTAGCGGGCGCCACCATTTTGTATCTATATAGGTTTCACCCCTCTAAATAGACTCCCATAGCAAACAATGATAAATGCTAAATATTCAAAAATTCTCAAAAAATTGTTAAAAGTCTCTCAGCCTCTTGAAAACCAATCAAATATATTTTCAGACCACTAAACTTCAGATTTCTTTTCAATTTTTGGCAGGTCAGCCGTTTGGAATTTTTGCTAATTACCCCAGAAAAAAAACACCCCCGAAAATGTGTTTTTTCCCAAACCGACTTGCCGCCAGTTTTCAGGAGGCACTCCTCCAATTCCCAAGCTAAATAGGACCAACTTTAAAGCCCAAATTTATCAAATCTCCTCAAAACTTGAAACCCAGAACCCCCAGGTTGTGATAAGTTCCTATAATTACACACTCTATTAGTTGCATGACCCCCAAAACGTTATAATTAAAAATAAGTTGTGGGTTTACAAATTATGATAAGTAGCTTGGCGCATGAATTTTTGGTCGATTTAGAGTAGTGCACCCTATAAGGGCAGTCAATTATTCTTTATGGGGAAAAAATTATGCTTAAAATGTTGAGAATAAGTCACTGATATGAAATCTGGAAAAAAAATTGGAATATTTTATTGCGTTTGTCTACAACAAGGTCAAACATGTTGAAGCATTTACATGTACTTTAAGCAATGCGAGAGGAAAAACCTGCATGACACACTGTGTACATTATACTGGAATACTTGGAAGTTACGTCCAAATCTTCCCTCAAAAAGTTATTAACATGTCTCTTTTTCGTAATAAGATTCTAAAAACCTTACAAACTATTTAATTAATCGACAAGAGGGGGTTAATTATTGTGGAGAAGCGGTAAAAAGGGAAACAGGTTGGAAGGGGGCCTTGAGTTGGGGGGGGGGGCGTTTTTGCTTTCCCTCCAACTTTTCTAACCATGTATTCATATTGAGTTTAAAATTGTGAACTTTATAACAAAGTTCCCAACAAACAAACACATTTTACCACATTTATTGTTCTTCCAAGTTTCATCTTCCTAGCTGTTAAGGGGGGGGGGTAAAGGGGTGGGCGGGGGGTGGGCGGGGCATGTTGCAAAATTCCATTCCAGATACTATACGGTTAGTTGTGGACAATAGGTTAAGACTGTAAACTAAGGTTAAGACTGTAAACTAGGGTTTAGACTAAGAGCTAGGGTTTTGGGCTGATGGCTATAGGGTTTGGGGTGTATGCTAGGGTTTGGGCGCCGACGGCTAGGGTTTGTGCCGATGGCTAGGGTTTTGGCCGATGGCTAGGGTTTGGGTGTAGGCTGTGGGTTTTTGCTGAGGGCTATGGTTTTGGCTGCGAGGGCTAGGGTTTCACACATGCAATCAGTTCCCGGGAACTTGACATTCATGATGCCATATCAACCACCCACCGCCTATGTCATCTTCACATAGTCTGTTGATGGTTTGTCTCTACTTTTCCCCTGAACAACCAGCCACTGAAGATTCTTGAGTTTCTTGAATGTGACTTACCGTGATAGTCTCATACTCGTCGATATAGTCTTACACTAAAAACCAAACCCAGCAAACCTTTCTTTGGAACGTTGAATTATTCTGTTGTTTTGTAATTTTAGGAACACATAGCAACATTATTACTATATACTATCTGTTAATACAGCCAAAGGAATGATGTGTTCAATGTAAACACAGCAACAACTGACGAAAAGTGCCCCCATACAACACATTACTGTCGTCGTTTCAAGCCTACAAAACCGTTATAACAACAAGCACACGGGTACACGGGTGTAGCGGGCGCCACCATTTTGTATCTATATAGGTTTCACCCCTCTAAATAGACTCCCATAGCAAACAATGATAAATGCTAAATATTCAAAAATTCTCAAAAAATTGTTAAAAGTCTCTCAGCCTCTTGAAAACCAATCAAATATATTTTCAGACCACTAAACTTCAGATTTCTTTTCAATTTTTGGCAGGTCAGCCGTTTGGAATTTTTGCTAATTACCCCAGAAAAAAAACACCCCCGAAAATGTGTTTTTTCCCAAACCGACTTGCCGCCAGTTTTCAGGAGGCACTCCTCCAATTCCCAAGCTAAATAGGACCAACTTTAAAGCCCAAATTTATCAAATCTCCTCAAAACTTGAAACCCAGAACCCCCAGGTTGTGATAAGTTCCTATAATTACACACTCTATTAGTTGCATGACCCCCAAAACGTTATAATTAAAAATAAGTTGTGGGTTTACAAATTATGATAAGTAGCTTGGCGCATGAATTTTTGGTCGATTTAGAGTAGTGCACCCTATAAGGGCAGTCAATTATTCTTTATGGGGAAAAAATTATGCTTAAAATGTTGAGAATAAGTCACTGATATGAAATCTGGAAAAAAAATTGGAATATTTTATTGCGTTTGTCTACAACAAGGTCAAACATGTTGAAGCATTTACATGTACTTTAAGCAATGCGAGAGGAAAAACCTGCATGACACACTGTGTACATTATACTGGAATACTTGGAAGTTACGTCCAAATCTTCCCTCAAAAAGTTATTAACATGTCTCTTTTTCGTAATAAGATTCTAAAAACCTTACAAACTATTTAATTAATCGACAAGAGGGGGTTAATTATTGTGGAGAAGCGGTAAAAAGGGAAACAGGTTGGAAGGGGGCCTTGAGTTGGGGGGGGGGGGCGTTTTTGCTTTCCCTCCAACTTTTCTAACCATGTATTCATATTGAGTTTAAAATTGTGAACTTTATAACAAAGTTCCCAACAAACAAACACATTTTACCACATTTATTGTTCTTCCAAGTTTCATCTTCCTAGCTGTTAAGGGGGGGGGGGGGTAAAGGGGTGGGCGGGGGGTGGGCGGGGCATGTTGCAAAATTCCATTCCAGATACTATACGGTTAGTTGTGGACAATAGGTTAAGACTGTAAACTAAGGTTAAGACTGTAAACTAGGGTTTAGACTAAGAGCTAGGGTTTTGGGCTGATGGCTATAGGGTTTGGGGTGTATGCTAGGGTTTGGGCGCCGACGGCTAGGGTTTGTGCCGATGGCTAGGGTTTTGGCCGATGGCTAGGGTTTGGGTGTAGGCTGTGGGTTTTTGCTGAGGGCTATGGTTTTGGCTGCGAGGGCTAGGGTTTCACACATGCAATCAGTTCCCGGGAACTTGACATTCATGATGCCATATCAACCACCCACCGCCTATGTCATCTTCACATAGTCTGTTGATGGTTTGTCTCTACTTTTCCCCTGATCAACCAGCCACTGAAGATTCTTGAGTTTCTTGAATGTGACTTACCGTGATAGTCTCATACTCGTCGATATAGTCTTACACTAAAAACCAAACCCAGCAAACCTTTCTTTGGAACGTTGAATTATTCTGTTGTTTTGTAATTTTAGGAACACATAGCAACATTATTACTATATACTATCTGTTAATACAGCCAAAGGAATGATGTGTTCAATGTAAACACAGCAACAACTGACGAAAAGTGCCCCCATACAACACATTACTGTCGTCGTTTCAAGCCTACAAAACCGTTATAACAACAAGCACACGGGTACACGGGTGTAGCGGGCGCCACCATTTTGTATCTATATAGGTTTCACCCCTCTAAATAGACTCCCATAGCAAACAATGATAAATGCTAAATATTCAAAAATTCTCAAAAAATTGTTAAAAGTCTCTCAGCCTCTTGAAAACCAATCAAATATATTTTCAGACCACTAAACTTCAGATTTCTTTTCAATTTTTGGCAGGTCAGCCGTTTGGAATTTTTGCTAATTACCCCAGAAAAAAAACACCCCCGAAAATGTGTTTTTTCCCAAACCGACTTGCCGCCAGTTTTCAGGAGGCACTCCTCCAATTCCCAAGCTAAATAGGACCAACTTTAAAGCCCAAATTTATCAAATCTCCTCAAAACTTGAAACCCAGAACCCCCAGGTTGTGATAAGTTCCTATAATTACACACTCTATTAGTTGCATGACCCCCAAAACGTTATAATTAAAAATAAGTTGTGGGTTTACAAATTATGATAAGTAGCTTGGCGCATGAATTTTTGGTCGATTTAGAGTAGTGCACCCTATAAGGGCAGTCAATTATTCTTTATGGGGAAAAAATTATGCTTAAAATGTTGAGAATAAGTCACTGATATGAAATCTGGAAAAAAAATTGGAATATTTTATTGCGTTTGTCTACAACAAGGTCAAACATGTTGAAGCATTTACATGTACTTTAAGCAATGCGAGAGGAAAAACCTGCATGACACACTGTGTACATTATACTGGAATACTTGGAAGTTACGTCCAAATCTTCCCTCAAAAAGTTATTAACATGTCTCTTTTTCGTAATAAGATTCTAAAAACCTTACAAACTATTTAATTAATCGACAAGAGGGGGTTAATTATTGTGGAGAAGCGGTAAAAAGGGAAACAGGTTGGAAGGGGGCCTTGAGTTGGGGGGGGGGGGCGTTTTTGCTTTCCCTCCAACTTTTCTAACCATGTATTCATATTGAGTTTAAAATTGTGAACTTTATAACAAAGTTCCCAACAAACAAACACATTTTACCACATTTATTGTTCTTCCAAGTTTCATCTTCCTAGCTGTTAAGGGGGGGGGGGGTAAAGGGGTGGGCGGGGGGTGGGCGGGGCATGTTGCAAAATTCCATTCCAGATACTATACGGTTAGTTGTGGACAATAGGTTAAGACTGTAAACTAAGGTTAAGACTGTAAACTAGGGTTTAGACTAAGAGCTAGGGTTTTGGGCTGATGGCTATAGGGTTTGGGGTGTATGCTAGGGTTTGGGCGCCGACGGCTAGGGTTTGTGCCGATGGCTAGGGTTTTGGCCGATGGCTAGGGTTTGGGTGTAGGCTGTGGGTTTTTGCTGAGGGCTATGGTTTTGGCTGCGAGGGCTAGGGTTTCACACATGCAATCAGTTCCCGGGAACTTGACATTCATGATGCCATATCAACCACCCACCGCCTATGTCATCTTCACATAGTCTGTTGATGGTTTGTCTCTACTTTTCCCCTGATCAACCAGCCACTGAAGATTCTTGAGTTTCTTGAATGTGACTTACCGTGATAGTCTCATACTCGTCGATATAGTCTTACACTAAAAACCAAACCCAGCAAACCTTTCTTTGGAACGTTGAATTATTCTGTTGTTTTGTAATTTTAGGAACACATAGCAACATTATTACTATATACTATCTGTTAATACAGCCAAAGGAATGATGTGTTCAATGTAAACACAGCAACAACTGACGAAAAGTGCCCCCATACAACACATTACTGTCGTCGTTTCAAGCCTACAAAACCGTTATAACAACAAGCACACGGGTACACGGGTGTAGCGGGCGCCACCATTTTGTATCTATATAGGTTTCACCCCTCTAAATAGACTCCCATAGCAAACAATGATAAATGCTAAATATTCAAAAATTCTCAAAAAATTGTTAAAAGTCTCTCAGCCTCTTGAAAACCAATCAAATATATTTTCAGACCACTAAACTTCAGATTTCTTTTCAATTTTTGGCAGGTCAGCCGTTTGGAATTTTTGCTAATTACCCCAGAAAAAAAACACCCCCGAAAATGTGTTTTTTCCCAAACCGACTTGCCGCCAGTTTTCAGGAGGCACTCCTCCAATTCCCAAGCTAAATAGGACCAACTTTAAAGCCCAAATTTATCAAATCTCCTCAAAACTTGAAACCCAGAACCCCCAGGTTGTGATAAGTTCCTATAATTACACACTCTATTAGTTGCATGACCCCCAAAACGTTATAATTAAAAATAAGTTGTGGGTTTACAAATTATGATAAGTAGCTTGGCGCATGAATTTTTGGTCGATTTAGAGTAGTGCACCCTATAAGGGCAGTCAATTATTCTTTATGGGGAAAAAATTATGCTTAAAATGTTGAGAATAAGTCACTGATATGAAATCTGGAAAAAAAATTGGAATATTTTATTGCGTTTGTCTACAACAAGGTCAAACATGTTGAAGCATTTACATGTACTTTAAGCAATGCGAGAGGAAAAACCTGCATGACACACTGTGTACATTATACTGGAATACTTGGAAGTTACGTCCAAATCTTCCCTCAAAAAGTTATTAACATGTCTCTTTTTCGTAATAAGATTCTAAAAACCTTACAAACTATTTAATTAATCGACAAGAGGGGGTTAATTATTGTGGAGAAGCGGTAAAAAGGGAAACAGGTTGGAAGGGGGCCTTGAGTTGGGGGGGGGGGGGCGTTTTTGCTTTCCCTCCAACTTTTCTAACCATGTATTCATATTGAGTTTAAAATTGTGAACTTTATAACAAAGTTCCCAACAAACAAACACATTTTACCACATTTATTGTTCTTCCAAGTTTCATCTTCCTAGCTGTTAAGGGGGGGGGGGGGTAAAGGGGTGGGCGGGGGGTGGGCGGGGCATGTTGCAAAATTTCATTCCAGATACTATACGGTTAGTTGTGGACAATAGGTTAAGACTGTAAACTAAGGTTAAGACTGTAAACTAGGGTTTAGACTAAGAGCTAGGGTTTTGGGCTGATGGCTATAGGGTTTGGGGTGTATGCTAGGGTTTGGGCGCCGACGGCTAGGGTTTGTGCCGATGGCTAGGGTTTTGGCCGATGGCTAGGGTTTGGGTGTAGGCTGTGGGTTTTTGCTGAGGGCTATGGTTTTGGCTGCGAGGGCTAGGGTTTCACACATGCAATCAGTTCCCGGGAACTTGACATTCATGATGCCATATCAACCACCCACCGCCTATGTCATCTTCACATAGTCTGTTGATGGTTTGTCTCTACTTTTCCCCTGATCAACCAGCCACTGAAGATTCTTGAGTTTCTTGAATGTGACTTACCGTGATAGTCTCATACTCGTCGATATAGTCTTACACTAAAAACCAAACCCAGCAAACCTTTCTTTGGAACGTTGAATTATTCTGTTGTTTTGTAATTTTAGGAACACATAGCAACATTATTACTATATACTATCTGTTAATACAGCCAAAGGAATGATGTGTTCAATGTAAACACAGCAACAACTGACGAAAAGTGCCCCCATACAACACATTACTGTCGTCGTTTCAAGCCTACAAAACCGTTATAACAACAAGCACACGGGTACACGGGTGTAGCGGGCGCCACCATTTTGTATCTATATAGGTTTCACCCCTCTAAATAGACTCCCATAGCAAACAATGATAAATGCTAAATATTCAAAAATTCTCAAAAAATTGTTAAAAGTCTCTCAGCCTCTTGAAAACCAATCAAATATATTTTCAGACCACTAAACTTCAGATTTCTTTTCAATTTTTGGCAGGTCAGCCGTTTGGAATTTTTGCTAATTACCCCAGAAAAAAAACACCCCCGAAAATGTGTTTTTTCCCAAACCGACTTGCCGCCAGTTTTCAGGAGGCACTCCTCCAATTCCCAAGCTAAATAGGACCAACTTTAAAGCCCAAATTTATCAAATCTCCTCAAAACTTGAAACCCAGAACCCCCAGGTTGTGATAAGTTCCTATAATTACACACTCTATTAGTTGCATGACCCCCAAAACGTTATAATTAAAAATAAGTTGTGGGTTTACAAATTATGATAAGTAGCTTGGCGCATGAATTTTTGGTCGATTTAGAGTAGTGCACCCTATAAGGGCAGTCAATTATTCTTTATGGGGAAAAAATTATGCTTAAAATGTTGAGAATAAGTCACTGATATGAAATCTGGAAAAAAAATTGGAATATTTTATTGCGTTTGTCTACAACAAGGTCAAACATGTTGAAGCATTTACATGTACTTTAAGCAATGCGAGAGGAAAAACCTGCATGACACACAGTGTACATTATACTGGAATACTTGGAAGTTACGTCCAAATCTTCCCTCAAAAAGTTATTAACATGTCTCTTTTTCGTAATAAGATTCTAAAAACCTTACAAACTATTTAATTAATCGACAAGAGGGGGTTAATTATTGTGGAGAAGCGGTAAAAAGGGAAACAGGTTGGAAGGGGGCCTTGAGTTGGGGGGGGGGGGCGTTTTTGCTTTCCCTCCAACTTTTCTAACCATGTATTCATATTGAGTTTAAAATTGTGAACTTTATAACAAAGTTCCCAACAAACAAACACATTTTACCACATTTATTGTTCTTCCAAGTTTCATCTTCCTAGCTGTTAAGGGGGGGGGGGGGGGGTAAAGGGGTGGGCGGGGGGTGGGCGGGGCATGTTGCAAAATTCCATTCCAGATACTATACGGTTAGTTGTGGACAATAGGTTAAGACTGTAAACTAAGGTTAAGACTGTAAACTAGGGTTTAGACTAAGAGCTAGGGTTTTGGGCTGATGGCTATAGGGTTTGGGGTGTATGCTAGGGTTTGGGCGCCGACGGCTAGGGTTTGTGCCGATGGCTAGGGTTTTGGCCGATGGCTAGGGTTTGGGTGTAGGCTGTGGGTTTTTGCTGAGGGCTATGGTTTTGGCTGCGAGGGCTAGGGTTTCACACATGCAATCAGTTCCCGGGAACTTGACATTCATGATGCCATATCAACCACCCACCGCCTATGTCATCTTCACATAGTCTGTTGATGGTTTGTCTCTACTTTTCCCCTGATCAACCAGCCACTGAAGATTCTTGAGTTTCTTGAATGTGACTTACCGTGATAGTCTCATACTCGTCGATATAGTCTTACACTAAAAACCAAACCCAGCAAACCTTTCTTTGGAACGTTGAATTATTCTGTTGTTTTGTAATTTTAGGAACACATAGCAACATTATTACTATATACTATCTGTTAATACAGCCAAAGGAATGATGTGTTCAATGTAAACACAGCAACAACTGACGAAAAGTGCCCCCATACAACACATTACTGTCGTCGTTTCAAGCCTACAAAACCGTTATAACAACAAGCACACGGGTACACGGGTGTAGCGGGCGCCACCATTTTGTATCTATATAAGGGCAGTCAATTATTCTTTATGGGGAAAAAATTATGCTTAAAATGTTGAGAATAAGTCACTGATATGAAATCTGGAAAAAAAATTGGAATATTTTATTGCGTTTGTCTACAACAAGGTCAAACATGTTGAAGCATTTACATGTACTTTAAGCAATGCGAGAGGAAAAACCTGCATGACACACTGTGTACATTATACTGGAATACTTGGAAGTTACGTCCAAATCTTCCCTCAAAAAGTTATTAACATGTCTCTTTTTCGTAATAAGATTCTAAAAACCTTACAAACTATTTAATTAATCGACAAGAGGGGGTTAATTATTGTGGAGAAGCGGTAAAAAGGGAAACAGGTTGGAAGGGGGCCTTGAGTTGGGGGGGGGGGGCGTTTTTGCTTTCCCTCCAACTTTTCTAACCATGTATTCATATTGAGTTTAAAATTGTGAACTTTATAACAAAGTTCCCAACAAACAAACACATTTTACCACATTTATTGTTCTTCCAAGTTTCATCTTCCTAGCTGTTAAGGGGGGGGGGGGTAAAGGGGTGGGCGGGGGGTGGGCGGGGCATGTTGCAAAATTCCATTCCAGATACTATACGGTTAGTTGTGGACAATAGGTTAAGACTGTAAACTAAGGTTAAGACTGTAAACTAGGGTTTAGACTAAGAGCTAGGGTTTTGGGCTGATGGCTATAGGGTTTGGGGTGTATGCTAGGGTTTGGGCGCCGACGGCTAGGGTTTGTGCCGATGGCTAGGGTTTTGGCCGATGGCTAGGGTTTGGGTGTAGGCTGTGGGTTTTTGCTGAGGGCTATGGTTTTGGCTGCGAGGGCTAGGGTTTCACACATGCAATCAGTTCCCGGGAACTTGACATTCATGATGCCATATCAACCACCCACCGCCTATGTCATCTTCACATAGTCTGTTGATGGTTTGTCTCTACTTTTCCCCTGATCAACCAGCCACTGAAGATTCTTGAGTTTCTTGAATGTGACTTACCGTGATAGTCTCATACTCGTCGATATAGTCTTACACTAAAAACCAAACCCAGCAAACCTTTCTTTGGAACGTTGAATTATTCTGTTGTTTTGTAATTTTAGGAACACATAGCAACATTATTACTATATACTATCTGTTAATACAGCCAAAGGAATGATGTGTTCAATGTAAACACAGCAACAACTGACGAAAAGTGCCCCCATACAACACATTACTGTCGTCGTTTCAAGCCTACAAAACCGTTATAACAACAAGCACACGGGTACACGGGTGTAGCGGGCGCCACCATTTTGTATCTATATAGGTTTCACCCCTCTAAATAGACTCCCATAGCAAACAATGATAAATGCTAAATATTCAAAAATTCTCAAAAAATTGTTAAAAGTCTCTCAGCCTCTTGAAAACCAATCAAATATATTTTCAGACCACTAAACTTCAGATTTCTTTTCAATTTTTGGCAGGTCAGCCGTTTGGAATTTTTGCTAATTACCCCAGAAAAAAAACACCCCCGAAAATGTGTTTTTTCCCAAACCGACTTGCCGCCAGTTTTCAGGAGGCACTCCTCCAATTCCCAAGCTAAATAGGACCAACTTTAAAGCCCAAATTTATCAAATCTCCTCAAAACTTGAAACCCAGAACCCCCAGGTTGTGATAAGTTCCTATAATTACACACTCTATTAGTTGCATGACCCCCAAAACGTTATAATTAAAAATAAGTTGTGGGTTTACAAATTATGATAAGTAGCTTGGCGCATGAATTTTTGGTCGATTTAGAGTAGTGCACCCTATAAGGGCAGTCAATTATTCTTTATGGGGAAAAAATTATGCTTAAAATGTTGAGAATAAGTCACTGATATGAAATCTGGAAAAAAAATTGGAATATTTTATTGCGTTTGTCTACAACAAGGTCAAACATGTTGAAGCATTTACATGTACTTTAAGCAATGCGAGAGGAAAAACCTGCATGACACACTGTGTACATTATACTGGAATACTTGGAAGTTACGTCCAAATCTTCCCTCAAAAAGTTATTAACATGTCTCTTTTTCGTAATAAGATTCTAAAAACCTTACAAACTATTTAATTAATCGACAAGAGGGGGTTAATTATTGTGGAGAAGCGGTAAAAAGGGAAACAGGTTGGAAGGGGGCCTTGAGTTGGGGGGGGGGGCGTTTTTGCTTTCCCTCCAACTTTTCTAACCATGTATTCATATTGAGTTTAAAATTGTGAACTTTATAACAAAGTTCCCAACAAACAAACACATTTTACCACATTTATTGTTCTTCCAAGTTTCATCTTCCTAGCTGTTAAGGGGGGGGGGGGGGGGGGGGTAAAGGGGTGGGCGGGGGGTGGGCGGGGCATGTTGCAAAATTCCATTCCAGATACTATACGGTTAGTTGTGGACAATAGGTTAAGACTGTAAACTAAGGTTAAGACTGTAAACTAGGGTTTAGACTAAGAGCTAGGGTTTTGGGCTGATGGCTATAGGGTTTGGGGTGTATGCTAGGGTTTGGGCGCCGACGGCTAGGGTTTGTGCCGATGGCTAGGGTTTTGGCCGATGGCTAGGGTTTGGGTGTAGGCTGTGGGTTTTTGCTGAGGGCTATGGTTTTGGCTGCGAGGGCTAGGGTTTCACACATGCAATCAGTTCCCGGGAACTTGACATTCATGATGCCATATCAACCACCCACCGCCTATGTCATCTTCACATAGTCTGTTGATGGTTTGTCTCTACTTTTCCCCTGATCAACCAGCCACTGAAGATTCTTGAGTTTCTTGAATGTGACTTACCGTGATAGTCTCATACTCGTCGATATAGTCTTACACTAAAAACCAAACCCAGCAAACCTTTCTTTGGAACGTTGAATTATTCTGTTGTTTTGTAATTTTAGGAACACATAGCAACATTATTACTATATACTATCTGTTAATACAGCCAAAGGAATGATGTGTTCAATGTAAACACAGCAACAACTGACGAAAAGTGCCCCCATACAACACATTACTGTCGTCGTTTCAAGCCTACAAAACCGTTATAACAACAAGCACACGGGTACACGGGTGTAGCGGGCGCCACCATTTTGTATCTATATAGGTTTCACCCCTCTAAATAGACTCCCATAGCAAACAATGATAAATGCTAAATATTCAAAAATTCTCAAAAAATTGTTAAAAGTCTCTCAGCCTCTTGAAAACCAATCAAATATATTTTCAGACCACTAAACTTCAGATTTCTTTTCAATTTTTGGCAGGTCAGCCGTTTGGAATTTTTGCTAATTACCCCAGAAAAAAAACACCCCCGAAAATGTGTTTTTTCCCAAACCGACTTGCCGCCAGTTTTCAGGAGGCACTCCTCCAATTCCCAAGCTAAATAGGACCAACTTTAAAGCCCAAATTTATCAAATCTCCTCAAAACTTGAAACCCAGAACCCCCAGGTTGTGATAAGTTCCTATAATTACACACTCTATTAGTTGCATGACCCCCAAAACGTTATAATTAAAAATAAGTTGTGGGTTTACAAATTATGATAAGTAGCTTGGCGCATGAATTTTTGGTCGATTTAGAGTAGTGCACCCTATAAGGGCAGTCAATTATTCTTTATGGGGAAAAAATTATGCTTAAAATGTTGAGAATAAGTCACTGATATGAAATCTGGAAAAAAAATTGGAATATTTTATTGCGTTTGTCTACAACAAGGTCAAACATGTTGAAGCATTTACATGTACTTTAAGCAATGCGAGAGGAAAAACCTGCATGACACACTGTGTACATTATACTGGAATACTTGGAAGTTACGTCCAAATCTTCCCTCAAAAAGTTATTAACATGTCTCTTTTTCGTAATAAGATTCTAAAAACCTTACAAACTATTTAATTAATCGACAAGAGGGGGTTAATTATTGTGGAGAAGCGGTAAAAAGGGAAACAGGTTGGAAGGGGGCCTTGAGTTGGGGGGGGGGGCGTTTTTGCTTTCCCTCCAACTTTTCTAACCATGTATTCATATTGAGTTTAAAATTGTGAACTTTATAACAAAGTTCCCAACAAACAAACACATTTTACCACATTTATTGTTCTTCCAAGTTTCATCTTCCTAGCTGTTAAGGGGGGGGGGGGGGTAAAGGGGTGGGCGGGGGGTGGGCGGGGCATGTTGCAAAATTCCATTCCAGATACTATACGGTTAGTTGTGGACAATAGGTTAAGACTGTAAACTAAGGTTAAGACTGTAAACTAGGGTTTAGACTAAGAGCTAGGGTTTTGGGCTGATGGCTATAGGGTTTGGGGTGTATGCTAGGGTTTGGGCGCCGACGGCTAGGGTTTGTGCCGATGGCTAGGGTTTTGGCCGATGGCTAGGGTTTGGGTGTAGGCTGTGGGTTTTTGCTGAGGGCTATGGTTTTGGCTGCGAGGGCTAGGGTTTCACACATGCAATCAGTTCCCGGGAACTTGACATTCATGATGCCATATCAACCACCCACCGCCTATGTCATCTTCACATAGTCTGTTGATGGTTTGTCTCTACTTTTCCCCTGATCAACCAGCCACTGAAGATTCTTGAGTTTCTTGAATGTGACTTACCGTGATAGTCTCATACTCGTCGATATAGTCTTACACTAAAAACCAAACCCAGCAAACCTTTCTTTGGAACGTTGAATTATTCTGTTGTTTTGTAATTTTAGGAACACATAGCAACATTATTACTATATACTATCTGTTAATACAGCCAAAGGAATGATGTGTTCAATGTAAACACAGCAACAACTGACGAAAAGTGCCCCCATACAACACATTACTGTCGTCGTTTCAAGCCTACAAAACCGTTATAACAACAAGCACACGGGTACACGGGTGTAGCGGGCGCCACCATTTTGTATCTATATAGGTTTCACCCCTCTAAATAGACTCCCATAGCAAACAATGATAAATGCTAAATATTCAAAAATTCTCAAAAAATTGTTAAAAGTCTCTCAGCCTCTTGAAAACCAATCAAATATATTTTCAGACCACTAAACTTCAGATTTCTTTTCAATTTTTGGCAGGTCAGCCGTTTGGAATTTTTGCTAATTACCCCAGAAAAAAAACACCCCCGAAAATGTGTTTTTTCCCAAACCGACTTGCCGCCAGTTTTCAGGAGGCACTCCTCCAATTCCCAAGCTAAATAGGACCAACTTTAAAGCCCAAATTTATCAAATCTCCTCAAAACTTGAAACCCAGAACCCCCAGGTTGTGATAAGTTCCTATAATTACACACTCTATTAGTTGCATGACCCCCAAAACGTTATAATTAAAAATAAGTTGTGGGTTTACAAATTATGATAAGTAGCTTGGCGCATGAATTTTTGGTCGATTTAGAGTAGTGCACCCTATAAGGGCAGTCAATTATTCTTTATGGGGAAAAAATTATGCTTAAAATGTTGAGAATAAGTCACTGATATGAAATCTGGAAAAAAAATTGGAATATTTTATTGCGTTTGTCTACAACAAGGTCAAACATGTTGAAGCATTTACATGTACTTTAAGCAATGCGAGAGGAAAAACCTGCATGACACACTGTGTACATTATACTGGAATACTTGGAAGTTACGTCCAAATCTTCCCTCAAAAAGTTATTAACATGTCTCTTTTTCGTAATAAGATTCTAAAAACCTTACAAACTATTTAATTAATCGACAAGAGGGGGTTAATTATTGTGGAGAAGCGGTAAAAAGGGAAACAGGTTGGAAGGGGGCCTTGAGTTGGGGGGGGGGGGGCGTTTTTGCTTTCCCTCCAACTTTTCTAACCATGTATTCATATTGAGTTTAAAATTGTGAACTTTATAACAAAGTTCCCAACAAACAAACACATTTTACCACATTTATTGTTCTTCCAAGTTTCATCTTCCTAGCTGTTAAGGGGGGGGGGGGGGGGGGTAAAGGGGTGGGCGGGGGGTGGGCGGGGCATGTTGCAAAATTCCATTCCAGATACTATACGGTTAGTTGTGGACAATAGGTTAAGACTGTAAACTAAGGTTAAGACTGTAAACTAGGGTTTAGACTAAGAGCTAGGGTTTTGGGCTGATGGCTATAGGGTTTGGGGTGTATGCTAGGGTTTGGGCGCCGACGGCTAGGGTTTGTGCCGATGGCTAGGGTTTTGGCCGATGGCTAGGGTTTGGGTGTAGGCTGTGGGTTTTTGCTGAGGGCTATGGTTTTGGCTGCGAGGGCTAGGGTTTCACACATGCAATCAGTTCCCGGGAACTTGACATTCATGATGCCATATCAACCACCCACCGCCTATGTCATCTTCACATAGTCTGTTGATGGTTTGTCTCTACTTTTCCCCTGATCAACCAGCCACTGAAGATTCTTGAGTTTCTTGAATGTGACTTACCGTGATAGTCTCATACTCGTCGATATAGTCTTACACTAAAAACCAAACCCAGCAAACCTTTCTTTGGAACGTTGAATTATTCTGTTGTTTTGTAATTTTAGGAACACATAGCAACATTATTACTATATACTATCTGTTAATACAGCCAAAGGAATGATGTGTTCAATGTAAACACAGCAACAACTGACGAAAAGTGCCCCCATACAACACATTACTGTCGTCGTTTCAAGCCTACAAAACCGTTATAACAACAAGCACACGGGTACACGGGTGTAGCGGGCGCCACCATTTTGTATCTATATAGGTTTCACCCCTCTAAATAGACTCCCATAGCAAACAATGATAAATGCTAAATATTCAAAAATTCTCAAAAAATTGTTAAAAGTCTCTCAGCCTCTTGAAAACCAATCAAATATATTTTCAGACCACTAAACTTCAGATTTCTTTTCAATTTTTGGCAGGTCAGCCGTTTGGAATTTTTGCTAATTACCCCAGAAAAAAAACACCCCCGAAAATGTGTTTTTTCCCAAACCGACTTGCCGCCAGTTTTCAGGAGGCACTCCTCCAATTCCCAAGCTAAATAGGACCAACTTTAAAGCCCAAATTTATCAAATCTCCTCAAAACTTGAAACCCAGAACCCCCAGGTTGTGATAAGTTCCTATAATTACACACTCTATTAGTTGCATGACCCCCAAAACGTTATAATTAAAAATAAGTTGTGGGTTTACAAATTATGATAAGTAGCTTGGCGCATGAATTTTTGGTCGATTTAGAGTAGTGCACCCTATAAGGGCAGTCAATTATTCTTTATGGGGAAAAAATTATGCTTAAAATGTTGAGAATAAGTCACTGATATGAAATCTGGAAAAAAAATTGGAATATTTTATTGCGTTTGTCTACAACAAGGTCAAACATGTTGAAGCATTTACATGTACTTTAAGCAATGCGAGAGGAAAAACCTGCATGACACACTGTGTACATTATACTGGAATACTTGGAAGTTACGTCCAAATCTTCCCTCAAAAAGTTATTAACATGTCTCTTTTTCGTAATAAGATTCTAAAAACCTTACAAACTATTTAATTAATCGACAAGAGGGGGTTAATTATTGTGGAGAAGCGGTAAAAAGGGAAACAGGTTGGAAGGGGGCCTTGAGTTGGGGGGGGGCGTTTTTGCTTTCCCTCCAACTTTTCTAACCATGTATTCATATTGAGTTTAAAATTGTGAACTTTATAACAAAGTTCCCAACAAACAAACACATTTTACCACATTTATTGTTCTTCCAAGTTTCATCTTCCTAGCTGTTAAGGGGGGGGGGTAAAGGGGTGGGCGGGGGGTGGGCGGGGCATGTTGCAAAATTCCATTCCAGATACTATACGGTTAGTTGTGGACAATAGGTTAAGACTGTAAACTAAGGTTAAGACTGTAAACTAGGGTTTAGACTAAGAGCTAGGGTTTTGGGCTGATGGCTATAGGGTTTGGGGTGTATGCTAGGGTTTGGGCGCCGACGGCTAGGGTTTGTGCCGATGGCTAGGGTTTTGGCCGATGGCTAGGGTTTGGGTGTAGGCTGTGGGTTTTTGCTGAGGGCTATGGTTTTGGCTGCGAGGGCTAGGGTTTCACACATGCAATCAGTTCCCGGGAACTTGACATTCATGATGCCATATCAACCACCCACCGCCTATGTCATCTTCACATAGTCTGTTGATGGTTTGTCTCTACTTTTCCCCTGATCAACCAGCCACTGAAGATTCTTGAGTTTCTTGAATGTGACTTACCGTGATAGTCTCATACTCGTCGATATAGTCTTACACTAAAAACCAAACCCAGCAAACCTTTCTTTGGAACGTTGAATTATTCTGTTGTTTTGTAATTTTAGGAACACATAGCAACATTATTACTATATACTATCTGTTAATACAGCCAAAGGAATGATGTGTTCAATGTAAACACAGCAACAACTGACGAAAAGTGCCCCCATACAACACATTACTGTCGTCGTTTCAAGCCTACAAAACCGTTATAACAACAAGCACACGGGTACACGGGTGTAGCGGGCGCCACCATTTTGTATCTATATAGGTTTCACCCCTCTAAATAGACTCCCATAGCAAACAATGATAAATGCTAAATATTCAAAAATTCTCAAAAAATTGTTAAAAGTCTCTCAGCCTCTTGAAAACCAATCAAATATATTTTCAGACCACTAAACTTCAGATTTCTTTTCAATTTTTGGCAGGTCAGCCGTTTGGAATTTTTGCTAATTACCCCAGAAAAAAAACACCCCCGAAAATGTGTTTTTTCCCAAACCGACTTGCCGCCAGTTTTCAGGAGGCACTCCTCCAATTCCCAAGCTAAATAGGACCAACTTTAAAGCCCAAATTTATCAAATCTCCTCAAAACTTGAAACCCAGAACCCCCAGGTTGTGATAAGTTCCTATAATTACACACTCTATTAGTTGCATGACCCCCAAAACGTTATAATTAAAAATAAGTTGTGGGTTTACAAATTATGATAAGTAGCTTGGCGCATGAATTTTTGGTCGATTTAGAGTAGTGCACCCTATAAGGGCAGTCAATTATTCTTTATGGGGAAAAAATTATGCTTAAAATGTTGAGAATAAGTCACTGATATGAAATCTGGAAAAAAAATTGGAATATTTTATTGCGTTTGTCTACAACAAGGTCAAACATGTTGAAGCATTTACATGTACTTTAAGCAATGCGAGAGGAAAAACCTGCATGACACACTGTGTACATTATACTGGAATACTTGGAAGTTACGTCCAAATCTTCCCTCAAAAAGTTATTAACATGTCTCTTTTTCGTAATAAGATTCTAAAAACCTTACAAACTATTTAATTAATCGACAAGAGGGGGTTAATTATTGTGGAGAAGCGGTAAAAAGGGAAACAGGTTGGAAGGGGGCCTTGAGTTGGGGGGGGGGGCGTTTTTGCTTTCCCTCCAACTTTTCTAACCATGTATTCATATTGAGTTTAAAATTGTGAACTTTATAACAAAGTTCCCAACAAACAAACACATTTTACCACATTTATTGTTCTTCCAAGTTTCATCTTCCTAGCTGTTAAGGGGGGGGGGGGGGGTAAAGGGGTGGGCGGGGGGTGGGCGGGGCATGTTGCAAAATTCCATTCCAGATACTATACGGTTAGTTGTGGACAATAGGTTAAGACTGTAAACTAAGGTTAAGACTGTAAACTAGGGTTTAGACTAAGAGCTAGGGTTTTGGGCTGATGGCTATAGGGTTTGGGGTGTATGCTAGGGTTTGGGCGCCGACGGCTAGGGTTTGTGCCGATGGCTAGGGTTTTGGCCGATGGCTAGGGTTTGGGTGTAGGCTGTGGGTTTTTGCTGAGGGCTATGGTTTTGGCTGCGAGGGCTAGGGTTTCACACATGCAATCAGTTCCCGGGAACTTGACATTCATGATGCCATATCAACCACCCACCGCCTATGTCATCTTCACATAGTCTGTTGATGGTTTGTCTCTACTTTTCCCCTGATCAACCAGCCACTGAAGATTCTTGAGTTTCTTGAATGTGACTTACCGTGATAGTCTCATACTCGTCGATATAGTCTTACACTAAAAACCAAACCCAGCAAACCTTTCTTTGGAACGTTGAATTATTCTGTTGTTTTGTAATTTTAGGAACACATAGCAACATTATTACTATATACTATCTGTTAATACAGCCAAAGGAATGATGTGTTCAATGTAAACACAGCAACAACTGACGAAAAGTGCCCCCATACAACACATTACTGTCGTCGTTTCAAGCCTACAAAACCGTTATAACAACAAGCACACGGGTACACGGGTGTAGCGGGCGCCACCATTTTGTATCTATATAGGTTTCACCCCTCTAAATAGACTCCCATAGCAAACAATGATAAATGCTAAATATTCAAAAATTCTCAAAAAATTGTTAAAAGTCTCTCAGCCTCTTGAAAACCAATCAAATATATTTTCAGACCACTAAACTTCAGATTTCTTTTCAATTTTTGGCAGGTCAGCCGTTTGGAATTTTTGCTAATTACCCCAGAAAAAAAACACCCCCGAAAATGTGTTTTTTCCCAAACCGACTTGCCGCCAGTTTTCAGGAGGCACTCCTCCAATTCCCAAGCTAAATAGGACCAACTTTAAAGCCCAAATTTATCAAATCTCCTCAAAACTTGAAACCCAGAACCCCCAGGTTGTGATAAGTTCCTATAATTACACACTCTATTAGTTGCATGACCCCCAAAACGTTATAATTAAAAATAAGTTGTGGGTTTACAAATTATGATAAGTAGCTTGGCGCATGAATTTTTGGTCGATTTAGAGTAGTGCACCCTATAAGGGCAGTCAATTATTCTTTATGGGGAAAAAATTATGCTTAAAATGTTGAGAATAAGTCACTGATATGAAATCTGGAAAAAAAATTGGAATATTTTATTGCGTTTGTCTACAACAAGGTCAAACATGTTGAAGCATTTACATGTACTTTAAGCAATGCGAGAGGAAAAACCTGCATGACACACTGTGTACATTATACTGGAATACTTGGAAGTTACGTCCAAATCTTCCCTCAAAAAGTTATTAACATGTCTCTTTTTCGTAATAAGATTCTAAAAACCTTACAAACTATTTAATTAATCGACAAGAGGGGGTTAATTATTGTGGAGAAGCGGTAAAAAGGGAAACAGGTTGGAAGGGGGCCTTGAGTTGGGGGGGGGCGTTTTTGCTTTCCCTCCAACTTTTCTAACCATGTATTCATATTGAGTTTAAAATTGTGAACTTTATAACAAAGTTCCCAACAAACAAACACATTTTACCACATTTATTGTTCTTCCAAGTTTCATCTTCCTAGCTGTTAAGGGGGGGGGGGGGTAAAGGGGTGGGCGGGGGGTGGGCGGGGCATGTTGCAAAATTCCATTCCAGATACTATACGGTTAGTTGTGGACAATAGGTTAAGACTGTAAACTAAGGTTAAGACTGTAAACTAGGGTTTAGACTAAGAGCTAGGGTTTTGGGCTGATGGCTATAGGGTTTGGGGTGTATGCTAGGGTTTGGGCGCCGACGGCTAGGGTTTGTGCCGATGGCTAGGGTTTTGGCCGATGGCTAGGGTTTGGGTGTAGGCTGTGGGTTTTTGCTGAGGGCTATGGTTTTGGCTGCGAGGGCTAGGGTTTCACACATGCAATCAGTTCCCGGGAACTTGACATTCATGATGCCATATCAACCACCCACCGCCTATGTCATCTTCACATAGTCTGTTGATGGTTTGTCTCTACTTTTCCCCTGATCAACCAGCCACTGAAGATTCTTGAGTTTCTTGAATGTGACTTACCGTGATAGTCTCATACTCGTCGATATAGTCTTACACTAAAAACCAAACCCAGCAAACCTTTCTTTGGAACGTTGAATTATTCTGTTGTTTTGTAATTTTAGGAACACATAGCAACATTATTACTATATACTATCTGTTAATACAGCCAAAGGAATGATGTGTTCAATGTAAACACAGCAACAACTGACGAAAAGTGCCCCCATACAACACATTACTGTCGTCGTTTCAAGCCTACAAAACCGTTATAACAACAAGCACACGGGTACACGGGTGTAGCGGGCGCCACCATTTTGTATCTATATAGGTTTCACCCCTCTAAATAGACTCCCATAGCAAACAATGATAAATGCTAAATATTCAAAAATTCTCAAAAAATTGTTAAAAGTCTCTCAGCCTCTTGAAAACCAATCAAATATATTTTCAGACCACTAAACTTCAGATTTCTTTTCAATTTTTGGCAGGTCAGCCGTTTGGAATTTTTGCTAATTACCCCAGAAAAAAAACACCCCCGAAAATGTGTTTTTTCCCAAACCGACTTGCCGCCAGTTT
The DNA here is from genome assembly GCA_037783415.1 of Leptasterias polaris. NCBI lineage: Eukaryota > Metazoa > Echinodermata > Asteroidea > Forcipulatida > Asteriidae > Leptasterias > Leptasterias polaris. Next base: position 126,567 of record JAZGTN010000016.1, on the reverse strand, counting down.
TCAGGAGGCACTCCTCCAATTCCCAAGCTAAATAGGACCAACTTTAAAGCCCAAATTTATCAAATCTCCTCAAAACTTGAAACCCAGAACCCCCAGGTTGTGATAAGTTCCTATAATTACACACTCTATTAGTTGCATGACCCCCAAAACGTTATAATTAAAAATAAGTTGTGGGTTTACAAATTATGATAAGTAGCTTGGCGCATGAATTTTTGGTCGATTTAGAGTAGTGCACCCCTACGGAGTCGTGCTGGCGCCCTCTTGCTGAACGGTCTGGGCCAACGCTACAGTATCTTTCTTTATAATTTTGTAAAAGTAATCAGCATTACGTCTACAAAAACCAATCTATAAGATGAACCCACCTTTAGATGGAAAGTGCACATTAAGTCGTGGATTATGTGCGCGTTCATCATGGTTTATTTCGATCGTGGCAATCGAAAAAAAAAAAAATGTATAACGTGATTTGCGGGGTCTTCAAAATTTCCTCCTCCTATTTTGAAAGTATTCCTTGAGGATCGGTAATGAATGGACTTTGCAATCAGGAAGGCTTTCAATTGTATCTATAATCTTCTTATTTCGATAATTACCAATTATTTACTTTGACTTTATAAGTAAATGGTTCCCAATTTATGCAATAATTTTCCATTATCATTCGTTTCCCCTAAATCAAGGCTAGAATTGTATTTTCGTTTATTGGGTGGTAACGTGTCTCTCGACCCCGGGGCACCAATCCCTGGTGTGTCTGGAAATGCAGCAATGTCGATGTAGCTCTTTACAATAACCTACTTCTTGCAGCTTTTATAAAAGATAGCGGTCTCGGTATTTAATAAAATATTGTTTTTTACCACTGACTGAATTAAACGTCAATTGCTGATGAAAGTATTTATTGCTATTTCAGCTGTATTGGTTGGAACTTCAATACCTGCAACCGCACGCAACAACTTTCTGTAGAATGTACAGTCTCCATGCGTGTTCGAACTTCTGGGACTAAGTCGATAGTCTTCGCATCAAATGCTCATACTGATTAATTGCTAAGGCATTTAGTTTTTGACAGTATCATCATGATGAAAGAAAATTACTTGTTTAATGGTTACAAATGAGCGTGGTGTTGGTAAGAACTAAATTATTATATCGTCATTAGCATTACTTGTTTACAACTGTGAAGAGGGAAAATTAATAATGATCCATTAAAAACGTTTGCTATTGATTTGACCAACGCCTTTCAATGACTAGATTAATTTTGACGTTGCGTTTTTACTTCAAACACAGGCTGATGAGTGTTTCCTCCTACGCATGTAACAGCAAGCCTCGAAATGTCATCTTTGGGTTTCAACTGTTTTTGCTGAAAACTGAACGAGTTATTATAATATTAACTAAAATGTGTTTTCTGTCTACTGGCTGCAGCCCCGGTAGGCCACCAGAGGGTTAGGGTTAATTGTGAGGTTTCGGGGTTGGTTAGGGTTAATTGTGAGGCTTCGGGGTTGGTTTGGGTTATTTTTGAGGAGTCGGGGTTGGTTAGGGTTTTGTGAGGCTTCGGGGTTGGTTAGGGTAATAATTGTGAGGCTTCGGGGTTGGTTAGGGTAAATTTTGAGGATTCGGGGTTGGTTAGGGTTAATTGTGAGGCTTCGGGGTTGGTTTGGGTAAATTTTGAGGAGTCGGGGTTGGTTTTGGTTAATTTTAAGGAGTCAGGGTTGGTTAGGATTAGTTTTGAGGAGTCGGGGTTGGTTTGGGTTAATTTTATGGAGTCAGGGTTGGTTAGGGTAAATTTTGAGGATTCGGGGTTGGTTAGGGTAAATTTTGAGGAATAGGGGTTGGTTAGGGTTATTTTTGAGGAATCGGAGTTGGTTAGGGTTACTTTTGAGGAATCGGGGTTGGTTTGGGTTAATTTTGAGGAATCGGGGTTGGTTTGGGTTTTGTGAGGTTTCGGGGTTGGTTAGGGTTAATTGTGAGGCTTCGGGGTTGGTTTGGGTTATTTTTGAGGAGTCGGGGTTGGTTAGGGTTTTGTGAGGCTTCGGGGTTGGTTAGGGTAATAATTGTGAGGCTTCGGGGTTGGTTAGGGTAAATTTTGAGGATTCGGGGTTGGTTAGGGTTAATTGTGAGGCTTCGGGGTTGGTTTGGGTAAATTTTGAGGAGTCGGGGTTGGTTTTGGTTAATTTTAAGGAGTCAGGGTTGGTTAGGATTAGTTTTGAGGAGTCGGGGTTGGTTTGGGTTAATTTTATGGAGTCAGGGTTGGTTAGGGTAAATTTTGAGGATTCGGGGTTGGTTAGGGTAAATTTTGAGGAATAGGGGTTGGTTAGGGTTAATTTTGAGGAATCGGAGTTGGTTAGGGTTACTTTTGAGGAATCGGGGTTGGTTTGGGTTAATTTTGAGGAATCGGGGTTGGTTTGGGTTAATTTTGAGGAGTCGGGGTTGGCAAGGGGTAATTTTGAGGATTCGGGGTTTGTAAGGGTTAGTTTTGAGGAGTCGGGGTTGGTTTGGGTAAATTTTAAGGAGTCAGGGTTGGTTAGGATTACTTTTGAGGATTCGGGGTTGGTTAGGGTTAATTTTGAGGAGTCGGGTTTGGTTAGGGTTGATTTTGAGGGGTCGGGGTTGGTTAGGGTTGATTTTGAGGGGTCGGGGTTGGTAAGGGTTAATATAGAAGGATTGGAGTTGCTGATGGTTAACTTCACACTTTTCATTTGAGAAGTTGAGTAAAACATGGCTTTTGTGTATAATGGAATTTTAATTTGAGCTTGCAAAATGATAAAGTATTTTAAAACATCAACATCATCAATACTATATTTTACTCATACTTTTACATCAATTAATCATTACTAATAAATTTAGTCTGATGGATACATCATGTAAATGTCTCTTCTTGAAAATGTTGGGTATGTGGTTCTGTGAGAGCCGGTTGGTTTATTCAATGTAGTGTGCTCTAAAGTAGTCGTTATAGGAGACAGTTACAACGACGAGAGTATAGTTGTCGAAATGTGGAGACTAAACCAACCGGCTTTTCCAGGCCCATCATTTGCTCTGTCGGGTACCCGTATAAACTAATATATAAACTAAGTATAAACTAATATCTGTCTTCACGTGTAGAGATTCGAATCACACAAAATCTAACCTGTTCACATAGTTATATACAATACATCTAGATTATCTCAACTTTTTTTGAAAAATGTTCAGTTCATTACTGAATGTCAAAACATATTACAATGCGAAATCGCAAAACGGCACATCAATATATATACCTATATCAAGGCGCGAACATCTTGATTTTCCCCATGCATTTAAATCAATGTATAACCAAACCGAGGCTGGTTCTTTTTTTGTAAAAATGAATATTAACATTCGTTACGGTTCTTGGATACAGGGAAAATGAACAAGATGGTGGCAACATGATAATGGTCTATTGGACAACTACAAAAATCCGCATATTTATGTAACAATTGACAAAAGTAAACTTCAATCCTCTCCAGTCTCAGAGCAATAGACCTTATGCATATGACGTCATTTGAGTAGGGCGCCCTCGCCTAGAGGTCAAAAGGAAGATGTCCATTGGCTAGTCCTGTGCGCCGCGCGTACAAATCAGCGCGTTTCCATTGTTTCATCATCAGTTTACCTCTAAGATGGCGGCTTGGTGACGTCAATGCATAAGGTCTATTGAGAGAGTTTTCGGGCATTTGCTGCAGATGGGATGAATCTTATCAAAACACGGCGTGTTTTCCACAAGCGACTTCTTTCTGGACTTTCCCTATTGATAACGTGAGGTGGATTTCGGCGAATTAATTAATGCTAGCGTTGGTTTTCCAACTTAATTACACCAAACTAGTTCTCAAAACGTCCGAACCCGTTCTAAAAAAATCGTTAAACGGGTTGTGGTCTGGCTAGAACGTTTAGCTTTGGCCGGACAATGTCTGTAATGTGACCCCGTCCATCTCGTTTGGGCATTTATTTTTAAAATCTTGAAGTCAGGAGCAGATATAAACTGTAAAAGTATTGTGGCAAAATAATGAACCAGTGAGAAAACGACCCCTATATTTTTGTCTGATTGTACTGCAGACGGGGTGGACGTTTTAAGAACTGCGTAAGAACGCAATAAACGTATTCTGAACCAACTGCGAACGTTTAGAACTGTGTAGAAACGTGTTGCAAACCTTTCAGAACTTGTTATTTTGTTTTGAAAATATTTAGACGGAATAACGAAACACTATGGACGTAATGCGGTTGAGTTGGGTCTGTCTTTGAACGGGATAAACGTGTTACAAACGGACCCGGTCTGTGTGCACACGTCCATCCAATTTGTAGACTTGACTCAAGTCCCAATCCCGTGCAAGGCCCTTCCTTGCCTCATCGTCAGAAAACTATTATTTTGCGCTCTGCATTCCCCAACCTGTTCCGCGCGCGGGACAGGGACTTGACGAACCCGCAGTTGCCTGATATGTAAATTTATTCACTTACGAATATGCAAAGTTATGGCGCATTACTTGTTGTCCAATCAAACGCGTTCAAAAAGAAGACTCGTTGATTTTTTTATTTGCGGGGGTGGTAAAGTACTTTGTCGAGGATCGAAATGCATGAATATATATAAAAACTACAAATTTATTTGAATTCAAGTTAATATTACGTATACATTGGGATTGGTATTGTTTGCAAATGCATACTTTGAATTGTTGACAAATGCAATTTAGCGACTTAAAACACCCACCCCCTCTTCCGCCCGGCAGCCATTCTGGAGATGCTTACGTCCATAGATACATGATACAAACGTCACAGAGCAAGATGAATACTAAATGAAAGGGGCGGCACTTCCACGCTCCCATTGGATTTGTACATCTCCCCATTTGGGGAGATTTTTCTATTCAAATGCGTGGAGTAGGAAACGACCCCGTCAAGTCCCTTGATCGCCACCGCATAAATAACTACATTTTGTCGGTGAGGGCGAACTGGTATTCTGTGGCTGCATGCTGGCGCGTTACGTTAGGAACCTCGCACGAGAAAGGGACTTGAATCAAGTCTATCCAATTTGACGCCCGACCGCACCACGTCATAGCACGTCCCTAGTAGATCCAAGTACGACAATTCCGTTCGTAGTACGTCCATCTCGTTCAAAGTACGTTGCCACTCCGTCTACTTGCAGGACGGAGTGGTCACCCGAAAATTTTGAGCAGGCTCAAAGTTCTGGAGTACCATTCCCGATCAAACCCGTCCAAGCACGTCCATGAAGTTCGTAAACAGACTGTAAAAAGTTACTATGTCCACTCCGTTTGCACACAGTTCAAGCCCGTTTAGCTACATTTTTTCAGAACGTAGGCCTATAGTTAGAACGAGTTTGGTGTGATGGGGGCTTAAGGTTTCAAAATGTTTCTGAACATAAATAGTTAACCAGTTAAACTATGCTAACTAAAGAAATATTGATACAAGGCCGCCACACATATCACAACAACTGAAATTTTCGAATATCTCGATACATGAACGGCTGCCCCAACAACAAGTTCTTTTCTGATTGGAACGGTTCAACTCGGGGACAACACCGTTCCACCCTACACACTCCCTGCTGCCCAGACAACGATATAACAAAAGACCAAAACAAACAAATAACCTTTTGTCGAATTAGAATATCCTTTCGTAACCAGCAATACTTCATTATTTCAAACACCTATGAAACAAAGTGGTGTTTGAAGCTTTGCACCATGTTGACAAAATAAGAAATAACTATAAATAGTAAACTAGCGGGTACAACAATTTGTAAAATCTCTTTTGGGAGGAGTGTTGGCTCTGAAAAAAGCCGGTTTGGTTTCCTTTTAGACGTTTCGAATAATATTCTGCTCGTCTTCAGGAGAATGCTGGAGTAATGATGGTGATGCAGCTTATGTAATGCTTGAGGGATGCACATTTGGGCGGGAAGTATCCAAATTATTATTTATAGTTACCTCTTAGTTATGAAAACAATTGTAATTCAAAGACTTGCAAATCTTGTTGAACGAGGCCGCGTTTTTCAATAAACGGAACACAGGAAATGCCTATTAAAATTGTAATATTTTGGGTGAAGCAATTCATATTTTTATGAAGGCGTAACATAATAAGTTTCTTTGAGATGGCAGCCAGAGGAAACGTTTTCCCGGAAAGATTGAAAAAACAAATTGTAGAAACTTCACATGAACTTTTGAGGTTCCGAAAACAAACTTCATTTAAATTTGAAACTAAGTTCTTCTTCCGTTCCAAATAAAGTAAAAGAGATACATATTTCTAAATAATAAATGAATTAGAAGAATGCATACGTTAATGATGGCGTAACCAATGGTGTTAGTGCGCATGAACATGACTGCCTTCTTGTTGAAACATTTTTTTTAATGACGTCATATCAGTCTGTAAATAGTTATGTATTAAAAATTAAAAATATATTACGCACAGTCATGAAACTATACTATCAAATCCAAATCAACTTTATCACTATCTGTTAATTGTTGCGGCACAGTGAAAATGTAGCACTTAAGTGACATAACCCAAACGATACGAACACAGTGAACAATGTTCCATACAGTACATATATTATTTTATATGATAATATAGAGAGAATCGAACTTGAAATAGTTTTTGAAAGATCAAGATAGATGATTCAATACAACACATTTCTTTTAACTAATTAGCACACAATTCTCAGTTCAATAGCTTTGTGTTTTACATAAGATTACCACAAATCGAATGGGCAGTTAACAAAAAGGGCACGTTGCCTTCGGATTGGGCGCTTTGGGCTATAACAAGCGTTTGCTTTGAAATGAACATGGTTGGAAAGATATTTCAAAAGTAGAATATAATGATTCAAATAAACAACCATTGAAAATGTGTGTTTTGGAGAAACATTTTTTGTAGAAAAAAACTATTTTGTAGAAAACGTTTGTCTCCGAAAAAGGCGTACCGCACGTTCCGCTGGTTTTATTTCCGGAGGCAACTTCATATTATTTAAAAACAATATATACAAAACTTGTCAATAACGACAGCCCACTGTAGGTGCTTTAGAGTACGAACAACTCATACAAAGAGATTTTGAGAGATTTGAAGTCAATGTGCTCTTTTACTATTTATAAACAATCGTTTGCCCAGAATATTGAGCAACCTTTCACAGAAGCAACAGTGCTGGTGATGCGGGGCGCTGACAGATTAATGGGTATTTAGAAATACAATCCCAATCGTGCCAGCCTCCAGCAATGCTTGCGGCGCAATGTTGGTTTTCGCCGTCGAGGCCGTTATTATTTGGCTGACGAACCATCCATCTCTTGTCATGCACGTCAATAGTACCGTCACCGTCCAAACACACCCAGGTACCTGATCCGAGTCAATCCAAAATAAAAAGTCTCATTATATCAAACGTTGGGAACAGGATCATTCTTTTAAAGGGCACGTTTTCTTGGATTGGGCGATTTGGGCCATGAAAAGCGGTTGTCATGAAAATAAATGAAATGCATACGGTTGGAAAGATGTTTTAAAATAGAATATTGTGATCCACACAAATATCCCTCGAAATTGTGTGGTTTTCATTTTACTTTGTGAGCTATTACCGTCCGCCATTTTGTGGAGTCAAAATTTTGACTCCACATAATGACAGACAGTGTTAGTTCACGAAGTTTGAGAAAAAACCACATACTTTAGTGGCATATTGTGTGAATAGTTATATTCTACTTTTTAAATTTCTTTCCAACCATGTTAATTTCTATTCATTTCATAACAAACGCTTTTCTTGGCCCAAATTGCCCAATCCAAGGCAACGTGTCCCTATGTAAGGTCATATATAGGTAAATACTCCAAAAATAAAATGGTTTGGATATTTTGTCACAACAAAATCAGTTGAATCTGAGAAATGATTCATGCAAGAATCGTTTCTCAGACTTCTGACGGTCGGTGTCCGTTCGCAAATACCGTGACTGTTTTTGCTGTTTCTCAGAAAGTGGACACTGTATTCAGCTGAAACTTTTACGTGTGACTTTTATTGTTTCTTTCTTTATAATTTTGTAAACATAATCAGCATTACTTCTACAAAAACCAATCGGGTGTCGATGGGTGGGGGACGGGGGGGATATGTTCCCTCCCACTTTTAGACTGGGGGGGGGGGGGACAGCATATCAGATGTCCCCCCACACTTTTTGATTGACTGTTCATTAGAAATATGCAACAAAACATACAAATATACACCATTTTCTTGATTTAATTTCATAGAATAGCGAACAAACAGTGGAATGTTTTCTTCATTTTCATGTTTTTTTCTGATGGACCACGCGCAGAATAGTATTTTGGGTCTATTTCCGTTTCTATAATACAGACAATAGACGACAAGTTTCGTCCAAGTATGAACGCCAAAAACCCGCTTACATACCTTGTTATCATTCAAGTTATGCGTCGTTTGTGTGTGCTATAATGTACGGTACACGATCCCTCCACAAAGGAAGTCTGTGTTTGCGCGCACGTGCAAATGTGTTACAATAATTTGTTACAATCGCACAACGCACAAAATGTAGTAAAATTCAGCAGTATTTTTTTTCCCGAAGAGTTTCAAGCTGACACACGATAAACGCCGGACTCCCGAAGCATATTAAAGGCACATGGCAGTGGCATTTTGTCAAAATAAAGCTTTTGTCATTAATATATGCATTGTTACGAGCACGGTCATAACGAGAACACGGATATTACGAGGTATTGTTTTTCCTACTTTGCCAGACTATTTATCGGATCGTCGCGCTGCGGCGTGGCATCATTGATCTCCATTATACTGACTGGATAGGACAACTCAGCGCGTTTGTGCACGTTCGATGGTCGATTTGATGGCCAAGCGCGTATGCTGCTGAGAGGGGGTATTTGCGTAAAAATACGCATGCGCGGCGGTCCCAGCAGATAGCACCTCCATCAAAAGAGCATGCAGTAGTGACGATGAGCATGCAGTAGATAAAGTGTAAACTTAATTTTCATTTGTCTTTGATTAATTTCTTTTTGGAGAGAGTTTCTTCTTTTTCTAGATTGATAGAGCATGAACACATCTTTTTTAAATACATTCAGGCCTAAAATACTATATTGAAAACAGCAAAACCAAATAAAACGCAAACATTATTGATTATGTGTCAGTGTTTGTTGTCTTTTTTTGCAGACTACAGCCCTTACCTGTGAAAGGAAATCCGATTTTCTCGTCCGTACAAATCTCCCGAGGATCGGCAAACTACCGCAGCACAAGCATTTACCATATTTGTAAATAATAACTTGTATTTGACTTCGGTGACAGCTCTTGATTTTTATAAAGAAACCTTTAAATACGGGAAAAAACAGAGTAAGATTTGTCCACGACCCCGAAAATAATTTATTTGTGTTGTGGGCAGACTCGTGCGCCGCCGCGTCGTTTAAACTCAAACTCCCCTCTCGCGAACGCGCACGTTTGCCGTTTCTGTACGCAGTTGTCCTATCCAGTCAGTATACTGGAGATCAATGCGTGGTATACAGCTCAAGTCGATCCGAACACCAGAAACATTTCGCTGGTAACCTACGCTTCACTGCAACTTCCCCATGCACACTACCAACGAACAAAATCTTCGGTATCGAAGCACGACGGCTCGAAGTGTTCGCTGCATTGCGCTGAAAACGACGTCGGACCGGACCGACTAGCCTGACTTTCGATGCCCGTAACTGCCTATACTTGCGATCTGCATGAAAAAAATGCCTGCTGACCCCATCTTTAGTCGTTTTGCTGCATCCAGCAGCAATACACCTAGTCGGCATTGCCGGAAAAATGCAGGAAAAGGTCCCCTTTTTGGATAACCAAACGAAACGTATACAATCTCACTAATTGTACCGTGTAACGTAAATGCAGGCAAGTTCGAGGGAGGGGGGGGGGGGGGGGTCGATGTTCGATCGCGGCGGAGTCTTCCTCGATTGACGTCCCAAAAAGGGATGGGCGGAGTCACCCCCAAACAACTTTATTTTTATTTTTTTACATTTTATAAATCCTGACAAACAATTACCCCTAAATTGTTTTAATGTTAATATGATGACCCTACCTTTAGATGGAAAATTCGCATTGTTTTTGTTCAGCTTCAGGAATAGATTCAAACACACACACACGCAAAGAGAACGGGAGGGGGTTTTGCATGGGGAAAGAGATGTCGGATCTCACTTAAAAAAAAAAAATCCGTGATAATAATGTTGAGCCACTATTTCTTGTTCCTTTAATGGAGGGGCTTAAAACATACTTTCTGTGCATTTTATAAGCTGAACTTCATCACTCACCATTTTTAGCTTTTACGTCCTGTTTATTAAAGTTTTGCAGCGAAGTTGGATCCCCGTATAACTTTTGTAATCAAAGAGACCAGCTTTTTGTTTAAGAAAGTCCAATCTCGCGTTGTTGTTTTTTCGTTTTGGTTATTACGAGTGAGAGTGGACTTCTCAAATGCCAATCATCATTTCAAGTTGTATGCATATTTTAAGTCTTTTGGACACAGTTGCAACAATAAAGTTCTTAGCAGTTTTAGTATGATGTCTTTGCATTTAATAATAGGACAATAGAGTTGCAACGATCATTGGTGGTTTGCAATTGCCAACTGTAAGACGCATCCAACAACAAAATGTCATGTGCTTGCGCATGTGATGTGACACCGCCCCGGGGTTGATGTCTGATGGCTGTGTGGAATAGTACATACAAAATTACAAGGTCGGGTCGAAATATTGACAAATTAGGAGCCGATGGTCAGGAATTTGGTTATGAGTGGGGTGGGGGATTGTGGGGAGGGCTTGGTATGGAGAGAGAAGATGGAAGAAGGAAAGAGAGAGGATTAGGGGAACATTTCTTTTTAATGAGTTCTAACATCTCTTTCCCCATCCAAAATTCCACTTTCCCTTCTCTAAACCCCCTTTTTCGTGAAGATGCATGCAAACACCAAAGATTTAGTCTGTTTTAACCATCTAACCATCGCACTGACTTTTTGAAAAACGGAGACACTAATGTCTCCCACCAAAAAACAACATCCAAACAATCATGGCCATGATTGTTTAAATTCAAACAAATGCATGGGATGGTTTATTACCTGAGACCACACCGAAAACATGTGGGTTTTTTTACAACTTCTTTCAGCCCATTAATTTTATCCTTTGTTTGGCTGAATTAGCTTCAAATTTCCCGCACCACAATAAACAGCGCTGATTCGCTTAAAACAAACAGGGCACCAGTCTCCTTCTTTATCACACCCTCAATCATATCCGTCCCCCAACCAACTTATGTTCCCATTGTGGCTTTGCCCTTTAACCATTTCCATTCCCCTCCCCCATTCCCTTTATAGAACTATACAAATGACGCCTCATACGGTTTTTAAAGCTTTTTCCTTACATGGTTCTGCATCAACAGGGAAAATTTTCATAAATGACAAAACCTTAAGCTTGTTTAAAACTTTGAGTGCGTTCCGGTCCTATTATTTTCTTTTAAGGTTCTTCTCATATAAAAATGATGCACATATCGAATAAAATCAAACTGTTTTTAGTGGTCACACTTTATTAGTCTCATCTCGTGGTTTACTTGCACACCGCTACATGTATTCCCTCCACACACAAGGAAGAAATTCAAACAAGTCTAGCTACCGCATTTGCGTTGTGACGGCATGTTCCACCAGTTAATTAAATGGCGGCCGCCAGTTAATTAAGTGTCGGCAATCAGGTATAAGAGAAACACTTCTACATGAAAGAGTAATGGCACTAATGGGCTTCCGTACCAATCCCTAGTGTGACTGGACATGCAGCAATGTCGATGTAGCTCTTTAAAATAACCTACTTCTTGCCGCTTTTATAAAAGATAGCGGTCTCGGTATTTGATAAAAGGTTGTTTTTTTACCACCGACTGAATTAAACGTCAATGGCTGATGAAACTACTTGTTGCTATTGGTTGTAACTTCAATACCTGCAACCGCACCCAACCACTTTCAATAGAATCTACAGTGTCCCGCGTGTTCAAACTTCTTTGACTAAGTTGATAGTCTTCGCTCGTATTTTTCGGTTGTCGATACGCGCGAGACTTGCACAATCTAATCAACAACTGCCAGTCGCAGGTTCCTACATTATAACATCATTCCCGGTTTTAAGCACATATTTACGCCTCTGTTAATAATACGGTATGCCACTCCGCTGCACTTTGAAACTCCCTAACTTATCTTGTTTTCCACCAACTCTTTCACAATTTAAGAGCAACGTGAACAAACTTTTTAGATTTTACTTTTTTTTCCTTGTACGCCTAACCCTGGGTGGCATTTTGGCCTTGTGTTGGCGATTTGTCATAAAAAACCCTACTAATTATATGGATTATAATTAAATTGAACCTAATTTATAGAATTGTGTACAAACCTTCATTCTCAATGTCGTTACAACCAATCCAGAAGCTGTTGCAGTCGCACAAGTTGAGGAGGTGTTGTAATTCTGTATTGGATTGAGGGACGACCATCAAACCGCTCAACCCAACACAAATCTGCTTGCCCTCTTCCCATGTAACGTTGGCATCATGTATCTTGTAGCATTTGTCTTGCCACTGGATCCAAGTAGGGAGGCATGGCTTCCAACACCGACCATTTACGGCAGCGTAGTTTGCCATCATAAATATACAAAAAATACCGAGCAGTTTGCTCGCCAACATTTTGGAGACTGTCTCTTGACAAATTGAGATTTTTGCCAGAAATACAAATGACCAATAAGGTGCAACGAACGGAACTGCGCCGCGATCCTTCAATACACCGATCCATTAAGCCACGCCCACTTCTCATTGACCAATCACAACCGCAAAATCTGATCACCGTTTGAGCCGTTTGGTGATATTTGCACTAATGGTGATCGGGTTTCGTGGCTGTGATTGGTCAACTCGTAAGGAGGCGGGGCTTAATGGATCGATCTATTGCCAGTAAATACACGAATGATTCCGGGTTATGAATAATAAGCTGTGGCGTTGTATGCAATTAAGATGAGAGGTACACTTAAATTTAGATGAGACCTACACTTAAATTTCCAGTGAAATTACTAGGGTGTCATGGCCGAGTGGTTTAGAGCATTCAAGTTGTTTGAGCAAGATACTTTGCTATAATTGCTTCTCTTCACCCAGGGGTATAATTGGGTACCTTCAGGGGTAGAGATTGTTTGTACCATGCTTTCGGGGATGTATTTAGTAATTGAAAATGTTTGTCTTATTGCTTTCAAAGTAAGATAAGTCATGATTGCCACCCACATCCATTCCTATCTTCATTGTGAAATTAAACTATTTTGCCTGCATTTTTAAATCCAACTGTTCATATTAGAGTAGAGATTGCCTGAAGTAATGTTAATGATGAATGTGACTATATATAATTCATGACTTGTTCATGCAGTTTTAATACTAATTGTATACCAAGTGTAGTGTTAGTCTTAACCCACCATTTATTTATGTTGTATTCTCATAGTGTGTGGTTGCAGTATCTTTTTAGAGACAAGCAATTTCCCACCATGTATCAGTGTATTGAACTCTGGTTGACCTCAATGTATTACATTGTAACAACTTTGTTATTTTTGAGATTGGGTCAAAGATTGTACTGATACTTTGTGTTTACATGTGAAATTGTCCAGACAGGTTTTGTATCGGGATGTAGATCTTACATGATGTTTGAGCAGCGACTTGGTATAGGTTTTCCATGGGCATTGTTTTATCCAATGTACATGTACGTATAAGGCCAATGTAAGTTTATTTTTAGAAAACCTGATTTAATGTCTGCTTATATACTTTCAATTCAGTGGATATGTATTGTATGCAATGTATTTTCCTTATGTGTCAGGAAATGTTTTGTATCTTGTGAGGTTATTGAATCTCAAGTAAGTCAATTTGTGACATCGAGATGCCTTGGGTTTAAAGTTGTAAACCATATAAATACGTATTTTTCCATAAATCCTCTCAAGGTCGCACTTTTATTTGTTTGTTTTGGGACCACTCGGGTCCCCGCGTGGTCATAAAGTAGGGAACCTGTAGGGAGCCCAAGTGCGCCCTCAGTGTTGATGATTATGAAAAGTTAACTTTGGGGTCGCGACCTGTAGCCTCATTCTCTTTTACTTTTCTAGCTTTGAGCACGAGTGAGCACATTATAATTGGTCTGTATTTCTCTCCATTTTGTGGGGAGCATGGCTCTGGCCATGCTCCTAATACTAATAATCGGGGGGGGGGGGGGGCAGTTTCCTAGAACTCTCTGTGAGTATTATTTTGTCCTAAATTATATTTAGATTCAAGAAATATTGTGATTTATAGGGCTGTTTCAATCGGTATATTATTGTAAACTTGTGTGTGTGTGTAGCCAGCCTCGTGTTGCGCTGACCTTTTGCCCTTTAGCTGTACATCGGTGTGCATTGTAATGTACATGTATGCTATTTTGTATTCAATGTGCGGTGTTGCATTGGATTTGAATTAAATCAGTACAGGAGATCATTATTATAATTTTAGCACGGCATCATGTAGAATTTGTTGCTTGGTTTTATTGTATTGTATTCTTCTGGTGAATCCTCGTCCTTTTTAATTAGAGGACCGGCCTCCTTCCCATGCCTCTACAAATGGCGTCGTAGACAGGATTGAGTGTTCGCCATTTGATAAAATGTTTTCATCAATGGATTTGTCTACGCCTTTTTCACTTGGAGTAGAACTTTTCGGTGACGCTCTGCCGGGGATTCGTTTAAACCTTTCTTTTTGAGGATCGATGTAATCCTTTTCGCGTACAATTGTCGCGATCTATGGAAGTGATGGTCACCATTTAACTTTTTGCTTTCCCTTTCGACGTGAGGACTTCATCAACGGATTTATATTTTTATTTACATTGTATGTTGCGCAACTTATATTGTAAGATTCTATTCAGGTAGAATTGTATGTTATATTTGACATTATCATCCAAGCTTATTTGCAGATCTGTTTTACATTTAAAAGGCAGTTGTGTGTCTCAGGTGGATCTTTTAAAGATTCTTTTTAGAAACAGATAATTATATAGCCAGTAGGCATGTGCTTTGGATAAAGTGGTTTTGAGTCTAATGGTTTTATTGTTGCACACATATTATTGTAACTTTGTAAGTTTTTAGCTAACTGCATTTTTCTCTTTGCACCTGTGTGAAGTGTGTACATTTTATGACTTCCTGTGTATTTCAATTATCTTGGCATATTATTGTGTAACTTTTAAGTCTTTGTGAGACTGTATGTCAGTTGGAAATTTTTGAGTAGCAATTGTATTTTTGGTCTATACACTGTTGTTAGACAATTTTGGACTTGTGTTTTTATTGTCTGTCTGTGGGCAGACTGTTTTGTAGGTCAATGATTTAGGCCTCATATTGTATTTTGACAAGTCATATATTTTAATGTACATTGCTAATTGTTATTCCAACCATGTCTTTGCCAGATTCAATTTTGAAGTCAAACAGTTTGTTAGCTAGAACTTTAGTAAGTGCCCTCGCAGATTTTGTATGTGAGGATGATGAAGTTGTAAATCATGTTGTACGTATACATGTAGTGGATAGCATTGAAACTATACTAAATGATAGATTCACTGCCATTTGTAAGCTTTTTGAAAAGCCTGGTGAAGACAGGACTGATAAATTGCAGTCACCTGACCCTGTTACTTTTTCTCCTGCGATTTCACATATGAATGATGTATTTTTTGAGGCTGAGCCGCTTATTATTAAGCCAGTTGTTACAGAAGCTGCTAGTTTTTGTAATGTAGAGGTGGCAGGATAAGTTTTTGTCGCTCCTACTGTGAATGTTTTTAGTGATAGCCACCATGTCAGCTTCAATAGCCACTCATTTGGTTTGCCAGATGGCAAAGCGAAGGAAAAAGTAGGGAAGTCTCTCTTGTATTTAGGGGTTGCAATTTATTTTCATGTATCTGTACCGGTCTTGGCAGTTGCGGTGACCATCGGTGGGCCCACAGTGTTTTTCATCTTGGGCCAGTGGCCAAGTGTAATAACTTAAATTGTCTAAAATGGTGATGAAAAAAAAAACTTGCCAAATTTGCTTTCCCATTCTTTGCTTTTGTGTAAAGAGCGGAGGCTGCCTGATCACTTTAGGTGGCGGGACAAGGCGTATTGCCACCTCTCCGAGCCAGTGTTATTTAGGCCTATTTTGTAATTTTGTATTTAAAGTGAAGCTTTTTCACCATGCTACATTATCTTGTGTGCATACAGTTAATTGTATCTTGTACTTTTAAATTGGGATCTTTATGTGAGTTTCTAACACAGGTTCATCTTTATTGCTCTTATTAGAGTGTTCTTGGAGAAATTTAAGTGCTATTTTTATTATGTTTCAATCACTATATTTATGGGTTTGGAGTCATTTTGTGTAAACTTCAATTTGAAATTTGGTTTACCCTAAGTACGTATAGTGACGGGTTGTGTTCAGCATTTACTGTCTGACAAATTATCAAGATGTGATTGTGTGTATTTTTATTGACTTCCCATTGCTATTATTGTGGCCCTACGTACTTTAAGTGATGGCCTTGCTCTATGCAGTTTTAATACTAATTGTATACCAAGTGTAGTGTTAGTCTTAGCCCACCATTTATTTATGTTGTATTATCATAGTGTGTGGTTGCAGTATCTTTTTAGAGACAAGCAATTTCCCACCATGTATCAGTGTATTGAACTCTGGTTGACCTCAATGTATTACATTTAACAACTTTGGTATTTTGAGATTGGGTCAAAGATTGTACTGATACTTTGTGTTTACATGTGAAATTGTCCAGACAGGTTTTGTATTGGGATGTAGATCTTACATGTTGTTTGAGCAGACTTGGTATAGGTTTTTCATGGGCCGGGGCATTGTTTTATCCAATGTACATGTACGTATAAGGCCAATGTAAGTTTATTTTTAGAAAACCTGATTTAATGTCTGGTTATATACTTTCAATTCAGTGGATATAATTGTATGCAATGTATTTTCCTTATGTGTCAGGAAATGTTTTGTATCTTGTGAGGTTATTGAATCTCAAGTAAGTCAATTTGTGACATCGAGATGCCTTGGGTTTAAAGTTGTAAACCATATAAATACGTATTTTTCCATAAATCCTTTCAAGGTCGCACTTTTATTTGTTTGTTTTGGGACCACTCGGGTCCCCGCGTGGTCATAAAGTAGGGAACCTGTAGGGAGCCCAAGTGCGCCCTCAGTGTTGATGATTATGAAAAGTTAACTTTGGGGTCGCGACCTGTAGCCTCATTCTCTTTTACTTTTCTAGCTTTGAGCACGAGTGAGCACATTATAATTGGTCTGTATTTCTCTCCATTTTGTGGGGAGCATGGCTCTGGCCATGCTCCTAATACTAATAATCGGGGGGGGGGGGCAGTTTCCTAGAACTCTCTGTGAGTATTATTTTGTCCTAAATTATATTTAGATTCAAGAAATATTGTGATTTATAGGGCTGTTTCAATCGGTATATTATTGTACTTGTGTGTGTGTAGCCAGCCTCGTGTTGCGCTGACCTTTTGCCCTTTAGCTGTACATAAGTAACGCACAAGACAGATTATGTTAATAATGCAGCAAGGTCTAAGACATGGAAACCATAATCAGTTTCCCCAACAAGTGATGCTCCCCACTTCAGTTTGATGCATGTACACTATCAAGCAATGGAGAAATGCTCACCGTGTGCCATACCTGAGCCTGTTGACATGGGATGGGAACATGTGGATTCAGGACTAGCCCCATACTGATGTCACCGAGTCCAATCCCTGAAAGTTAACCTGGAAATGATCATTGTTCATGATAGAAGCAATGCAAGACATGGCGTTGCAAATGCTGCAAATCTGGGTTACAATGCACAGCAATGTGTGCATATCAGCAACAGATTGATGATCTAACTCCTTGTATGAATACGGTCCTTGTCAACCAAACAGTTTCTTCTATACCCGACTAAAGATGAGGGATAATGTGAGTGAGACCGATTGCCCCGTCACACCTGTATTAGCATAAAGTAGAGTTTGGGGGTAAAGTTGGGAACCTAAACATTGAGCATTGATATAAGAATCGTTATGAAATTAATTCGCATAATTAATCATTTGTAGCCTAACCAGCTCGTTTGCATAATTAAGCATCTGGCATATCATTGACTTATTGCTTGACCCTCAAAACATAGGTAAAGACACTTCATTTGTCACGTTTGCTTACCTAGTAAAAAAGAAATTGGTAAAATGATTTTTCTGTAATGGCGGCCACTAATTTGCATATTTAAGAGTACTAATCACCACTAATTACTTCAGTAATGTCTTAATCTTTTTCTTCGACCTTAAAAACAAAGGTATAGACAAGCCAATTGTCATGGTTGCTCACCTAGTTTGAAAGATATGGGAGAAAAACGATTTTTCTGTAATGGCGGCCACAAATTTGCATATTATGAGTATTAATTAACACTAATTACTTCATAAATGTCCTAATCCTATTCTGTGACATTCCACATCTAGGTACAGACACATCACTTGTCATTTTCGCTTGCTTGGTTACAGAATTATTGCAAGAAATGGTTCAAGAAAGGTCCAAAATTGGCTAATTAGCGGCCATTTTACTTATGCAAATTAGAAGGTCAAAAATTCAAAATTTCGCTTGGGAACCGGGTTTATCGGATTCAGCATACCTGAATTATGTTAAAAAGTCTGGTTCCCCACTTTTACCAAAAAATGCCCCTTTCATTCACATTTTCCAGAAATCCTAGTCTAAATGGACTCCCTCGTCCAAATTTATACCGTCAATGGACGCCAGGTCCAAAGGACTCCCAGGTCCAAGTTTGTATCTTCAATGGACGCCCAGGGTCCTAAATCAATGGACTCCCAGGTCCAACCTATATACATGTACCTCTCTTTAAACTGGCCCCCAAACAAACCCTGACTATATGTTGCTTAAAGGGAATGTTTGAGATCTTTAGCAATACATACAAATTATTGATGTTGAGGTCAATCGGAGTTGTGCTATGGAAAGACAGCACAAGAACCCCCAATAGGTACATAAGGGGGAGTGGTTGACTCCTTACAAATGACAATTATGTTGTATTATAAACAAAAGACAATTAAGCAACACTAATCAAAAATACTTCTAAAGGTTATTGTGTGTATATTTTGGGTTGGTTTCCTTGACATCCTGTAAAAACGCCACACGTGAGCAGCACGCCCCAACAGGAACAACAGAAACAACCCAAATGCAAAGTTCTAATCACTGAACGTATGAAGCAATACAAGCCACAAAAGTCCGATAGCAGCCGGTTAGTACCCTCAACACTAAGGTGAACCACATCGTATAAAAACAGAGCATGAATTTGCCACTGAAAATCATTGTGAGGGAGAAAGATTGCCTCAGATTGCCTCAGATTGCCTGCAGCAAGACCGCGCCCACCGATTGATGGAGCGTCGGATATGTTCTACTGCGCCTTGCTGCCTTGCCCCAAAGTAGAATAGACGTGGCAAAATTGCAGAACATACTAAAATAGTGTTTGGATAAATCTGCTTACAATTTTGCAAAACATATGCAATACGCTGTCTAATCTGAAACTTGTCAGTGTTCACAAGATTATTGATGCCAATATGGATAATCAGAATATCCGAAGGTCAAGACCTCATGGAACTTAAAAGGTCTGGAATGTGTATATTAGCCCCGCTAGTAGTAATTAAGCACAACCACTTTAGGTAATTACTATAGGCGGAAGTATATGTGGACGAATATAGCGCACCACTGACCGCCAACGGCCCAAGTTCTGAATGTCGGATATGGGGATCCCTAACTCAAATGCAGTTGAAGCAGCACCAATCCGAAATGAGTGAGATTTGAATTTAAGTCCCCCATCCCTAAATGGCCTCATGCCTTCTGTAACACTAAACCAAACTGAAACCTGGCGACGGGACCCCATCAAAGTGACAAAAAAGAATACCTTGGAATTTGGGGCGTACAGTGAGAAACTTGTACAGTGCTGCGACTTGACAAAACGCAAGATCTTGAGCTTGTGCTAGGCGAATGATTTTTTATTTTTTGGGAGGCAATTGATTCAATTTACTACATTGGGAGCACTTCCCCAACCCGAAGGGCGGATGGCTATATTGTAAGTTTGGAATTATCAGTGAATTCTCCCACCCGCATAAAACCAAAGAAAGCGCAGAGGAAAGCGGCTCTGAATATTGTAACATCATACTGTATTGTACAGACTAAAGGAAGGGCACCCAGAATTTCCAGCAGAATTGGAAGAGAAATTGGTAACCGGGTGTCAGACTTATAGGAGCAGCACGACGTGTGCCCTCAAGCAGTTTCGTTATCATGAAATCTTTAGTTGGATCCTGGAAACCATTAATTTTGTGAAAATTACTAACCCCGCGGCGACATAATGTCGATATTGATACAGAGGTTTATTTGCGCAGTGACAGCCAAGCCACAAACTCCCGAACCACATGTACTGTAACTGGAAATTAAGTAAGGGGATGCCCACCATGCTGCAAACAATTTGGAAAATGCCTGCCAACCAGTGGCGTAAGAGTTTGGTGACCAAGCCATAGCTAGTAAGCGATTCATCTCTGATCCTACCATACTTGGGGAAGAAGTGGTAATTGGGTCATGTGACATACCGCCTGTGGTGCTGTTGCATGAAAACGCTCTACCTGGAAACTTCACAAAGAGTCAGCAATGTTAAGCACACCCGGTACATGGTCTGGGACATGTGAACACAAAAATTCTCAGCAGTTGCGTGATATTGGGTAATAATATGCACAACTGCCATAATTTATTATCTGAATGAAACAAAACCTTCCTATTGACTAATTGTTCACCCTAAAAAGGGCCATCAATTCTACCAAAACTTCTTTCGTTAGAAATTTTGTCCATAACAATATTTGGATGTGCTTTGGCTGATTTCAGACAATCGGAAAACCCGAGGGCCATTAAAGCCAAGTGAAAACCCCAAAGTAAACCCATGTTGAAGTGAACCTGCCGCAGATACATTAGGATATTCTGCATTGCCACCAACACATCGACTTTGATTGGGGTAGTGGGCGCAAATTGCTATTTCATGTCCTTAACTGCCTTTGCACCAGCAGCCACTTGGCGGGACATGTTTTGGTTGTCGAAACGTTGAGTGTTACCACGGGAAATACGTGCCCCATGGCCCCCACGCAAGCATTTGTCGCACCTGTGCGGA
The DNA here is from genome assembly GCA_037783415.1 of Leptasterias polaris. Classification (NCBI taxonomy): domain Eukaryota; kingdom Metazoa; phylum Echinodermata; class Asteroidea; order Forcipulatida; family Asteriidae; genus Leptasterias; species Leptasterias polaris. The sequence continues at coordinate 105,427 of JAZGTN010000016.1, read as the reverse complement.
AAGCGACATGACTTAAATACATTCTAGCTAACCAAAGATCCAGTGTTGTAGTCGAGTCACCTGTGTCGAGTCCGAGTCCGAGTCTCAAGTCACTTGGGTCGAGTCCGAGTCCGAGTCCCGAGTCACTTAGTCCGAGTCCGAGTCACGAGTCACTTGGTCCGAGTCCGAGTCCGACTCACGAGTCACTTGTTTAAATATTGATTGCAAACCAAATGTCGTAAAATAAGAATTGGAAATGACAAAATAAAACACATTTATTTTAAACAAAGTTCTGTTAAAGTTTTTTGTTAAAGTTGGTCGTGTTTGTGTGTCGACCATGTGTAGAAACTGGTGCAAACAACACACAGCCATCACACAGTGCAATATGCAGGCTGTGTTTTACAGGTACCAGACATGCCATTTCCCTGGCATCAAGCACAAGCAGTGGCTATGATGTTAACGTTGACAGAATACCAGCATAATACTGCTGGTGTCGTGCATCCCAGTGTTAATATGCGTACTGAACATACGAATCGAACATACACGCGCTGTACTTAGATGGCCATCTACACAATAATCACGATACTTGCAACACCATACGACAGTACTTATTTATTGTGCTAGACGTTAACTCTATGACATGTGCACTCCGGGAATGACGATCGGATCGTCGGAATTGTTTTTAATATTTAAAAAAGATATTGTTTGTAAAAAATACGTGACTCGAGTCACGAGTCCTCGGGGACAAGTCCGAGTCATGATAGTCGAGTCCGAGTCCGAGTCCGAGTCTTTTGCAGACGTGACTCGAGTCAAGTCCGAGTCACCGAAATTGTGACTCGAGACGGACTCGAGTCCGAGTCCTGGACTCGAGTCATACAACACTGCAAAGATCACACCAAGCTAAAGACAAAAGACAAAAACCCGTCATCGGCCCTTAATACATTCTAGCTTACTAAAGATCAAACCAAGCTAAAGACAAAAGACAAAAACCCCTCATCAGCCCGTATTACATTCTAGCTAAACCAAAGATCACACCAAGCTAAACACAAAAGACAAAAACCCGTCGTCGGCCCTTAATACATTCTAGCTAACCAAAGATGTCACAGCAAGCCATATTTCTACACCCGAGCACTGTCCCTTTACAATTTTATCAGTTGACTTTACTCACCGCCGTGACCTTGAAGTTTGACCTGATCACTAACATTCGCATCTTACCTTTCCCTAACGGCAACCCCCACCCAATTTACAAGTCCAGATATATTTTAAGTAAAGGATAATACCCGAGGTGCGCGTCATTCGTGGGTAGGAATGGCCCGAGGGTGAAGCCCGAGGGCCATTCGTACCCACGAATGGCGCGCACACCGAGGGCATTATGCGACTTAACCCACACTTGTGACGTCATGCTATTGTTCCAGCGCTCCATTATTTCGCACGAATGGCGCGATATTGTTTAATATAAGTAAAGTGTTTTTATGTATTACGTAACCATGTTCACTCCTGTGTTGCGTGATTGAACGCTTTCGATATAACTTTGATAAATAAATTAGTTAACTTTATGATAAATTTCAGTTAAATTCCTGTTAATTTATATTGATATGAAAGTATTCTCTTTGCAAACATAATTCTTAAATAATTAAATAATCACGTATCATTTTGTGTTTGATCAATTGAGCATTTTGCATCTTAAAAATTATTTGTTAAAACAAAAAAAAACTGACTTTATGGCCAACATAAGGAATGTTGTTGTTAACTAATATTTTTGAACATGTCTCAACTAAATATAAATTTAATAATGTGGCTGTTGTTCAAATGTGGAAAGTCTCTATATTATTTAGAGACTTACGACCATTTTGTAAAAAATGCGTAGCTCTAACCGTTGTCGAAAACGATAACAAAATTGTTCTATGATTTCGACCCGTTTGCACAATGTGTGAAATGTACCCATCGCGCCATTCGTGCGAAATAATGGAGCGCTGGAACAATAGCATGACGTCACAAGTGTGGGTTAATTGGAGTTATTGTCCGGGAACCATTTACCTTTAACTCACCAGTTGGCCTAGACCTTTGACCTTTTCGCCCCCAAACAATCCCAGCATTTCCTTCATCAAGTGCAACCTTTGACCAAAGTTACAAAACCTATTGTCACTTCTAACACAAGTTACCATCCGGAAACGAAAGCCGAACAAACGAACAGACGGACGGACGGACGGAGGGACGGAAACAGTCAGGGATGACAAAACCCCGATTCAGCCAGCTTGGCTGATGGGTAAATTTTTGAAGGTATCATGAAATGATGACATTTCCCAAATTCGTGTAACTCCTGGAGATATACATTTCATTGAATTTTGACAATCTACAAGCACAACATAGGTAAAGTAGCGACCACAATCATTTCCCACCAATTTGACAAAAAAGAGAGTCTGAATTCGGAGAACAATGTTGAATTTCTTATCCCATCCCTCTTCAATATTTGCTTTCATGTTGTCTATCAAGGGCTACATTTGCATTATTAAGTAATCATTTTAATAAGCGTCTAAGCTGCTATAGCCATTTATTTTGACTTTTTCTTTTTCATGACTGAGAGGTGCTTAATATTTTATCAAGGCAAAGAGCTTACTGCATTGTGTTCATAAGTGCTGATAACCAGCCATGCGTCATTAGTTGATGATAATTTAAACACGTAAACATAATAATTCATGGCCAATCCTTTATACTGCGCAAGGCCGATGAAAACAAATTCAGAATTTTTTTTAAAACAACTTGATATGCTAAACTTTTAAAGGGTGTGTTCAGCATAGGTAAGATTGAAAATATAAATGTTCACAGATTTGCACATAACTTTCATAGTATAAAGATGGTCATGGTGGAAAACTTCCCTTGAAATAGTTTTGCTTGAAATGCTATAGTTTTTAGGAAATGAGTAAAACAGTTAGTCTTTGTCACTGGCGATAAAATTCGATGTTTCGAAACAGTGAAAACATTAAATGTTTGTTTTAAATGTTTTCTCATGACTCCGAAGACCGATTTATAAGCTTCCACAGGTTTGTTAATTCATGTACATGTGGGTCACATCAAGTCTGGATACTGCATGCATGTATTTGACAAAAAATACCTCAGTATGCTGTACACCACCTTTAATGGATTGGATAGAACCGTTGTTCAAATCTACAAGCTCATTCCCCAGTGTTAAAAAAACACTTTCATACTTCATAAGGACTTAATATGTTTCAAATTCATCTACTTCCATAAGGAAGAGATAGTCAGAGAAAAGAAATCGTGATACACAACAGATCTGGCATTATGAATCTGTCGATTTATTATGTAGTCCGCTGATGTACATTAGTGCACATAGTATGATGGCCCTGAAGGGACTTCACAAATATATATTTACGTGAGTATTTACGTAAATATTCAAGATTGTTTGCCCCAATTCGCAAATATTTACGTGAATATTCATGTAAATATTTGCGCTTGAGGCACAAATCGTGAATATTCACGTTTTTATTTATGTTTGTGGCTCTTTACAGTGCCACCATACTATAGACACAAAAGGTTAGGGGATGTGGATCTAAACCGGTTTTATGTGATTATATTTTAGAAGCGATCATTTTTCTTTTGGATAACTAGAATTGCCAAGTACGTCAAAAGAGGCTGAAATACTTGCCTTTTCCCAAAATTCTCACAGATGAATCTTTGTTGAAGGGTCCGAAACTGGGATCCACGTTTTGGAAGCTTGTTGAAGTGATACAAATTTTACCATTTTTTGGGGAACAGTCAATGAAGATGTGAGCTGTCAAGGTCGACCAAGACAAAATCTTTATCTTCTCTAAATTCAGTTTTATGTTTCAACGCATACGTGGTCATTCGTATTATACAAAATTCGAGCCAGCATGGCCGTCTGCCGTCTTGAGACATAAGGCGCCCTCTCTGGTCCATGCCATTCGCAAGCCTCAAGATCATCCACGCGTCCTGGTCCCAGCGCTTCATGTAAAGGTACTGAGATCGGCTGACGTATAAATAGCGCATTGGACCATTGTCACTAACCTAGCAATCATTGGTCACCTCCTCCCGTTTACCAAAGATTCGACTAGCAATAAGAATGTAGCTCTATCGTGTAAATCCATTGCAAATAATCGTTCCTTTTTGTATTCAAAAAGTGGTTCGATCGCAACATTCATACTTTGGTTTATAAAGAACGCTCCATGGTCCCTGTTTATTACTATTTCAAAAAATAATTCATATCTTTATATTAACCACATCTGCTATGTTTTGAATCTTCTGTGACGTATACAAGTTCGGTATACACTTAAGAGACCTGAACTGACCTGGCCTCCTGTCCAAACAGGAAATTTAAATTGTTGTAAAGTTCATAGTTTTTGTTCATTATTCTTTTTAGTTGATTACACTTTAAATATTTACCTTCTATTGACTAAATATCAACACCTAGTTTGTGTGATGTCACAAAAACTCAATGTCTAGTTTTGGATGAAGTAATTATGAAACTTCCTTTTTAATAATCAGTTTCTTAAGTTGGCAGCCGGAAAAATGGTTACCTGGAAAGATTAATATAAACATTTGCAAAACTTTTACAAAGACTTGTGAGGTCTCGAAAAACAACTTTTATATTCTTTAGAAATTAGGTTCTTACTCCGTTTTAGAAAAGGAAAAGAGAGTCATATTTTACACTGCGAACCTGACGTAATGATGACGTATCTAATGGTGTCAGTACACATGAACTACCATAACTGCCTTCTTGTTTAAACATGTTTTAAACAATGACGTAATAGGCGTATTAATCTGTTGACAGTAATAAACAATAATTAACAATATGTTTCACACAATCACAAAAACTATATAATTATGACCAATTCAAAGTGTATCACTATTTTGTTAGTTGTTATATACGGCACAGTGAACAAGTAGATATTCGGTGATTTGAATCCCAAAAATAAAATAAAATGGTGAGCATGCAAGTATTGCTCCGTTTACAGATAGCCTGTGTTTTGATTTGTTTTTGAGAGCTACTGAACTTCAAATAGATTGGTTAACAAGATGGATGATTCCATACAACAGTTTCTGTTTAACTAATAATTATTGCATTTTTTTCTAAATTGAATAGCCTTTCGTTTTACAAAAGATTACCACAAAGTGAATGAGCAGTTAACCACTAAAAGGTGCACGTTGCCCTCGGATTGGGCGCTTTTTGGGCTATAAAAGCGTTTGCTATGAAAAGAATATGGTTAAAAAGATCATGGAAGACCGCGATATTCCGCTGGTTGTATTTCCAGAGCCAAAGTTATTTCACAACTTTAAAATCGCAACCTTCTACAGGAGCTACAACAGTGCTGATGATACGTCTCTTGTCCTGCACGTCAATAGTACCGTCACCATCCAAACACAACCAGGTACCTGATCCGAGTCAATCCGAAATAAAAAAGTCTCATTACATCAAAATTTTGGGAGCGGGATCGTATACTAAAAGATAGGGTCAGGGTGCTTACTATACCTTTACAAGTAATTGCTTGCAAATAGAAATTACAGGATTTTGTCGGGATCATCACCAAACGATGACCCTACCTATGGAAAGTACGAATCGTTTTTGTTAAAGCCGCCCTCAGGTCGCCCTGCGTTTTGCTTGCGCTGCCGCCGGGGTCAAGCAGAAAACTACAGGGACACAATGCTTTGAATTGGGCGCTTTGGGCTTTATAAGCGTTTGATGGTTGGAAAGATGTTTTAAATGTAAAATATAATCATTCACGAAAAGGTTAATCTGATTAAATATTCTCATTAAGTTGAAAATGTTCAGTGTTGATACTTTTACACAACATACAATTACGCACTGCACTGCAATAACTCACAAAATGATGCACGCAAGATTTAGGAGGGTGATGGCGTCAGGTGAATCGAATTGGCGGCTACAGCTACAGCTACGGCTGTTGCTAAAGGTGTTGCTCAGGACGTCCTATACTTCAACGCATGATGACGCGGAAATCTAGCCGTAGCCGTAGCTGTAGCCGTTAATTCGGACACGCACTCAGTGTCTCATATCGGGAGAACTTTGTATAATTTTCTTCTGATATAGCGCCCTCTTTTGCCCGTGTTATTTTACAAACCTGGGACAGAATCTCCGGGGGACAGATTTCCCTAAGACACCGCAGTAGAACCCCAATGTCATGAGTCAGGAACAATACCAAACTCTACTCATATTATGGAAATGATTAAAACTTTAAAACAAATCTTTGTTTATATTATGTACTTCCACAGGGACGGAACTCGCAGTTTTTACAGCAAGCGTTTGGCATGCATATTGTCGTCCTGCAGGATGACCCAAATTATAAATGTCTAGGTAAATAAAGTGCTTTTGGTATTTTGACCCTTTTGTTTTCTTCTTTACACTAGTGTAAGTACTAGTCTCCTTGGGGACACGCAATAGAATTTATAAACTCATAACAAGTTTGCAGACATTTATTATTCCTAAAGTTTGGAGACACTTAATATTCATAAAGTTTTGAGACACTTTGTAGACACTAAGTATGCATAATGTTTGTAAAAACTTAATTTTCATTAAGTGTAGAAACACTTAATAATAATTTATTCAAAAAGTTTGAAGACAATATTCCTAATGTTTGGAGACACTTAACCTTTTAGCCACTGGGCCGCCTAGCCGCCCAAAGTGTTACACCATAACATGCGGTATAGGAGGAAACACTCACAAGCTTGTGTATTGCGAGAAAAAGTAACATCAAAATAACACCGTATAGTCAGTTTGTCAAGTCAGTGGCAGTAATTTATAAAAATAATTCTAAATTTTCCCCCTTTACAGATGATTTAGAAAAATTGTAACGCAAATAATGATGATGACATTTTGTAGCTTTCACCAACACCACGCTCATTTGTAACAAACAAGTGAATTTCTTTCATCATAATGATACTCAAAAACTAATTACTTAGCAATTCAGTACGAACAATAAATGATGCCAGATAAAAGGCTTAAAAGACTAATTACTTAGCAATTATTCAGTACGAGCATTTGATGCCAGACAAAAGGTTTAAAAACTAATTACTTAGCAACTAATCAGTATGAGCATTTGATGCCAGACAAAGGGCTCAAAAACTGTTATTTTCATGTAATAACCTTATGACAAATTTTAAAATAAAAATTATAGGCAGCCATTAACGAGAGGCACTTATTGTTCCCTAGGGACGTCCTTCGTACGGAAATTGTGTTGTTATTCAATGACAATATTTACGAAAAAGACAAAAACTGTACATAGTCGTTCTAAATAATCAGCCTCGGTTGTCTTTTGAAAAATTGAACCACGATTCTTGTAATTTACTGCTGCCATGGAGTCTTGAAAACTAAACATCAGTTCAGCAAATTTGGGCGGTGCAGGGACTAGAGGGTTGATGTTCATTGAGTGTCTCCAAACATTATGAATATTCAGTGTCCCCAAACTGTTTATGAATTTATCAATAACTAATGTTTGTCCCAGAGAGGCTCGTGATAGTCTAAATCAATGGAGGCTACAGTAGATGATAGTCTGTCTCCTTTTTGGTTTTAACATATTATTTGCACTACTGGAAACGGGAATGCGAAAACAAATGGCCGACAAATTACAATCATGGGGTATTGAAAAAGCATTGTTCATTCAGAGTAGCCTTGTAAAAGGGATGAGTAGCTTTGAATTGAGATGAAGAGTCGTGTACTTGAATGAGGGAAAACTACAGCCACCTATGCACTGGCTACTATAGTAGAATCATGAGTTCAATTTAACATCTTGTTGCTTGTGTTCTATTGCCTGGATGCCTCAACTCCAACATATCTCACAGATATGTTGTCAATAAAATAACCTACTCAAAGTTTGCGTTCCTGCTGCTCACAAACTTCAGTCCCTCGCATGTCAAGGAGCAAACACAGTTGGGGGGGGGGGGGGGGGGGGTCATGCCTTTTCTATCTCTGCATCTTGGATGTGGAATAACCTTCATGAGAACATAAGATAAAAACCCTTAATAGCCATCTTCAAAACTTCAATTAAAAGTTAAAAAACTAACCTTTCTTCTGACTGGCACCCCCTGAACAAAGTTATTGACAAAATAGAAAGACCGCCATACATAGGGCTAGATGGCTCAGTTGGTAGAGCGCCGGCACGTTAAACCGAAGGTTGATGGTTCAAATCCCGCTCTAGTCAATTTTTCTTTGTTCAACCCAAAGTCAAAAGTTAAAAACCTAACCTTTCTTCCAACAGCTCATTGTACGGCGCTATGAGAAGTCGTTTTAGGAGACAGTTACAACGACGAGAGTATAGTTGTCGAAATGTTGAGAATAAACCAACCGGCTTTTCCTGGCCCATCATTTGCTCCTTCGTGTACCCGTTTGGTTAAACTAATATCTGTCTTCATGATTGTGTAAAGATTCAAATCACACAAAATCAAACCTGCTCACATAATTATATAGGCTATAATCCATCTAAATTGTCTCAACTTATATTTGAAACATTTTGCGTTCATTATTGAATGTCAAAACATAAATACAATGCGTAATCGCAAAAGCGCACATCAATAAAGACCTATATCAAGGTGTGGCCATCTTGATTTCCCCATGCATTTCAATCAATGTATAACCCAACTAAGGCTGGAAAGAAAAATAGTCTGTTTCCTTTCAGTACAATGAAAATTTAAATTCATTACGGTTATTGGATACAAGGAACATGACCAGATGGTGGCAACATGATAATGGTCTATTGACCTACTCCAAGAACCCGTGCATTTACGTAACAATGTACATTATAAACATTAACTCTCTAAGAACAAATGAGAGCAGATGGGATGATTTTGGCAATTGCGTAATCCCTTTTTTTTAATGGCGTGTTAAGTGTTTGACCACAAGGGACTTCTTTATGGAGTTTCCCTATTGATAACGTGAAGTAGATTTTGGTGAATGAATTAATGCTAGCTTTGCATGGTTTTCCCAACTTAATTAATATTATGGTTTCAAAATGTTTCTGAACATAAACAGTTTACCGGTTAAACTATATGCTAACAATAGTTATATTGATACAAGGCCGCTACACATATCACAACAACTATATTGATCCCCATGAGTTGCTGCACCAACTACAAGTTCTTTTCTGATTGGACCGGTTCACCCTACACACTACCTGCTGCACCGACCACGATATAGCCAAAGACTTAAACAAAGAGATCACCTTTTGTCGAATTAGAAGTTCCTTTTGTAACCAACATTACTTCATTATTTTTAATAGTTATGAAAACAAAGTGGTGTCTGAAGCTTTGATACGTGTTGACAAAACAAGAAATAACTATAAAGTGAACTAAAGCGGGTCAAACCAAGTGTAGAATCTCTTTTGGGAGGAGTGTTGGCTCTGAAAAGAGCCGGTTTGGTTTTGACGTGTCGAACAATATACTCTGCTCTTCTTCAAGAGAATGCTGGAGTGCTGATGGTGATGCAGTTTATGTAGTGCTTGAGGGATGCACGTTTGGGCGGGAAGTATTGAAGTTACTGTTTATAGTCATTTCTTAGTTATGAAAACAATCGTAAATCAAAAACGTACAAATCTTATTGAACGATGCCGCGTTTTTTCAGTAAACAGCGCACAGGGAATGCCTATGAAAATTGTAATATTTGTTGGTGAAACAATTCATATATTATGAAAGCGTGACATCATTTTTCAATAATCAGTTTCTGATGGCAGCCGGAGAAAAGGGTTTCCCGGAAAGATTGATAAAACAAACTGCAAAAAACTCCACAGAAAATAACTTTTGAGGTTCCGAAAACGAATTTTATATAACTTTTAAATTAACTTCTTACTCCGTCTCAAGAAAAGAAAAAGAGAGTCATATTTTATAATGAAAAATTAATTATAAGAATGCTTACGTTAATGATGACGCAACTAATGGTGTTAGTGCATATAAACGTAACTGCCTTCTTGCTGAAACATTTTTAAATGACGTCATATCAGTCTGTTAACAGTAATTTATAATACTAACAATTAGAATTTTGTTCCAACTTTATCACTATTTGTTAGTTGCTGCGGCATGTAAACATGTAGCACTAAAGTTATATAGCCCGAACGATACGAACACAGTGAACATTACTCCGTAGTGCATAATTTGATGTTTTGTTTAAAGAGAATCAAACTTCAAAAAGTTTGGTTAAAATATCAAGATTGATGATACCAAACAACACTTTTCTTTTAACAATTAGCACAATGTTCTAAGTTTAATAGCTCTGTGTTTTAAAAAAGATTACCACAAAGCGAATGGGCAGTTCACAAAAAGGGCACATTGCCTTCGGATTGGGCGCTTTGGGCTATAACTAGCGTTTGCTTTGAAATGAACATGGTTGGAAAGATATTTTAAAAGTAGAATATAATGATTCAAAAAACAACCCTTGAATTTATTTTTATTTTTATAGAGTCACCTATTTGGTAGAACAAAACTGTTGACTCCGAAAAAAGCAGACCGCATGTTCCGCTGGTTGTATATCCAGAGGCAACTTCATAAAAGAAATAAAACAAAAACTACTCACTAATTACAAGCCACTACTGCAGGTGCTAAAAAGGATAAGGAGTAATTTAAAGCAGCAAAATGTTGAGAGATTTGAAGGCCATTTGCTCCCTATACTTTTTATAAAAAGTCGTTTGCCCAGAATATTGAGCAACCTTTCACAGACGCAACAGTGCTGGTGATGCGGGGCGCTGACAGATTATTGTTTTCTTCTCAATACAATCCCCATCGTGCCAGCCTGAAGCATGGCCCTCGGCGCAATCCTGGTTGCCATAGTTATTTGGCTGACCATCATCCCATCTCTTGTCCTGCACGTCAAAAGTACCTTCACCATCCAAACACACCCAGGTTCCTGATCCGAGTCAATCCCAAATAAAAAAGTATCGTTATTTTATACATCAAACGTTGGGAGCGAGATCGTACTTAAAGGAATACGTTGCCTTGGATTGGGCGATGAAAACCCGTTATTTTGAAACGAATTGAATGCTCCGTATTTTTGACCGCGTGAGGGCGTTCTCAAAAATATTTCTATCACTTCCTGGGGTAAAGCTATCACAGTGAAACCCTCATGTTTTGTATTTTAATGCATATTTATTAGCTGTCCAGAATATTGATAAATTGTAGCCCAAAGTACGAATAATGCATATAATTAGACCAACACCCGATCCAGCAATGCCGTGGTTGATTGAAGCTGAGCAGGTAATAACAATAGGTAGCAGTGTTTGAGGAATGCTTTAGTTGAGGTCTACAGTGTTGCGAGTTGAATATTCATCAGGTCAGTTTTGAATTAGAAAAGGAGTTGAAGTGAAAGTTGAGTGCAGGATTGAAGAATGATTCTGATGATGTAAATAGATGCAAATATTGAGTTATAGTATTTCTGTGTGAAGTGAAATTCAGGGCGTTGTCTCCAAGATCTCAGTTTGTGAGGACTGCCTTTACACTTAGCTCTGCTGCAGCGACATTGCAGGCTCTTAGTTTTTATTGAAACCGAGCATCCAGGCTTGTGTTTGCTGTTGCAATATCCATTTGCGAGTGTTCTTAGGTTGATTTTTCACCAAACATCTTTAGCTTTTGGCGAGAGAGGAGACAAGTCCGGAGAAGGATCGACAACCGTAAGTTGAAACTTTTGTGTACATATAATTCTGTTCAGTGAAGTAATTTCTTTTAGAACTACTACATATTTTGTGAGGTTAAGAAATCTGACATTTGTGATATTTAATCTGACTCAAGTTATGTGATGAGAGACACGGATGTTTCTACTTTAATTCTAAGTCAAGAATTTCTTGTGCTTTTCATGTTTGTACATTTAAACTCAAGAATTACGGCAAGTGTTTGGTTTACTTATGAAATTGCAGACGGCTTTGGTTCTGGGTCACAACTTTACGTTGGAGCACCACTTTTATAGTGAATCAATGATGTTTGAGTGTCGCCATTTAACTGGAGACTTGGAAAGCAGGGGGTGGTACACCGCATCCTGTCTGTATATTGGAACTGCCCAAGTTGGAAGCTGTACTTCTGCAAGTAGCCTTTTCTTTTGCATGGATGGAGTAGCCAGCAAGTAAACTTTGAACATTTAAATAGGAATTTGTCTGGACCTGTACAAAGAGTGACAAATATCATTAATTGCATTTACTGCCTGTATTTTTGAAACTGCCTTACTTGAGAGTGAAGGCTGAGTATTTAAAACGGTGGTTCACCTCTGTGTAGGGGACTGTAGTTACAATTTTGCGTTTATTGTTGAGTGTGGCTTTTAGACAGTGGAAAGGTGTTAGGTTTGAACTAGGACTGTTTCACTGTAAATTAATTAAAAGCATAATAAGTTTCTAATAATAGAGATATTCACTAGACTGGGATATTGTGCAATTTTGCTCCAAGGCTTTTGCTAGTGTGCCCGAGTGGCTGTAGTCCCTTAGTGGGAACAATTTAACATTTTGGTCTTTGTGACCTACATTTATGTCTTTGTGACATTTGGTCTTAGTGACCTTCATTTTGATCTTGGTGATTAGTGGTCTAAGTGACCGACATTTTTTGGCCTTTGTGGCTATTTTCCTTTTAGGAGCAAACAGTTGGTAGATGTCTGAGTGACATAGCATTTTTCCTTTAGATACGAATTTGACATAGTTGGGCGGAGCATTTTGAGGCTTTGAGGCTTTGAGGCGTGCCAAAATTGAAGCGATTGTAAGTTGCAATAGATAATTTCAACTTGTTTTTATGACTAATGTATATACTCGTGTAAATGATACTATTGATAGTTTTGATGTGAGACATTGTGGAGAATAAACCTCTGAAAAGAAGATTTATTTGTCAGTGGAAATTTCTTATTGTGTTCGCTGAATACTAATTAATTGGACAGGTTTTTGTTCTGTACACAGAGCTGAGCAGACAATAATCGCTTAGGCCTACCCCCAGAAGTGATAGAAATATTTGTGAGAGCGCCCTCACGCGGTCAAAAATACGGCGCATTGCATAAATGGTTAGAAAGATTTTTTAAAAGTAAACTATAATGATCCACTTAAATATCCCTTGAATGTGTGTGGTTTTCATTTTACTTTGTGATCTATCACCGCACGCCATATTTGTAGAGTCAATTTTTTGACTCCACATAAATGGCAGTCAAGGTTGTTTTACGAAGTTTGAGGAAAACATCATTTTATTGCATATTTTGTGAATCATTATATTCTACTTTTAAATCATCTTTCCAACCATATTCATTTCAATTCATTTCATAAAAACCGCTTTTCATCGCCCAAATCGCCCAATCCAAGGCAACGTTTCTCTTTAAACGTAAGGTCATAGATTGGTAAATACTCCAAAAATTAATGTGCATAAAAACTTACTTGGCAAGAAGCACTCATTGCAGCTGTTGATAGTACAAAAAAGGTATTTTGAGCAAAGATTTCCTTCGAAGTAGTATGGTTTGGATAATTGCTCAGCCAAAATCATTTGAATCTGAGAAATGATTCATGTATGAATTGTTTCTCAGATTTCTGATGGTCGGTGTTCGTTCGCAAATGCTGCGGCCAAACATGACTGTGGTTGGTACCCACTGTCACCTCGCTAAAACGTGGATGGATTGTATACGTTCTTATGTGGATATACCGTGACTGATTGTTCTGTTTCTCAGCAAGTAGACACTGTAATTAGCTGAAACTTTCACATGCGACTTTCATTGTATCTTTCTTTATAATTTTTGCAAATATAATCAGCATTACGTCGACAAAAACCAATCTATATGATGACCCTACCTTTAGATGGAAAGTGCACATTGTTTTGTTCAGCTTTAATACTAGAATCACACACACGCGCACCCAAGTGTGTAAACACCTGCAATCGTGGACCTCCTATTTGTCCCTCTTTTTTGCAACAGCTCCCATTGGTTTTGTACACGCTTTCCAAATGTGGACATTTCCCCAACCGTTGACCTTTTGTCATCTTTTGTTATAGGTTCTCGGTTTGAATGTGTATACCTATATCACCCTTACATATGGCAGTTACGGGGTACATCCATTGTTATATTATTCCCTTTTCTCAATACATCCTCTGTGGGGTACCACTAGAACAAAGAAAACCGTGTGGGGTGTAGTATTGTTCCATTGTCAAAAGTACCCCGTAAGTTGGCACGTGTATTAAGACCACCCACACCCATTCTCAAACATGAATCTTGTGGAGCACTCTTTTGTTCTTTCCTTTTCCCCTGCACTTAACAATTCCCATAGACTTTGTACACAAAATTCCTTGTGGAGCACCCCGGTCTTTTGAAATTCCATGTGGAGTACTTCTGTTTTCCCATCTTTGTTTTGTCCTCGGTCTCCATAAGGTAACGAAAGTGAGAGCACATTATGTTGCAGTCACTGTGTGGACATTCCTTTGTTCTAAACACTTAATGATAATCCTATTCCTCAACACTGTAAATAACTCTGTGTGGACGTGTGTAAGTTAAAATAGTTCTTTAAAACTCTGCCTTGTGTGGACCTCTTTTGTTTTCAGATCCTCACTTCGTAAATGTAGCGCTTACGCACCCACCACACAACAATTCAATGAACGTTTTATCAAATTTGATGATCATGTTGCACTGAAAACAAACGAAACAAAGGTTAGTGTTTGTCGTGAATTATGTGCGCGTTTATCATAGTTTATTTTGATCGTGGCAATCGAAATAAAATATGATTTATTACCGTGATTTGCGGAGTCTTTAATATCAAAATGCAATTTCCTTGATTTTGAAGGTATTCCTTGAGGATCGGTAATAAATAGACTTTGTAATCAGGAATGTTTTTAATTGAATCTACAGTCTTCTTTTCTCGATAATTACCAACTATTTAGTTTGACTTAAAAGTAAATGGTTCCCAATTTATGCAACAATTTCCCTTTATCATTCGTTTCTCCTAAGTCAAGGCTAGAATTGTAATTTCCTTTATTGGATGGTAACAATTGTTCCTCGAGCCCTGAGCACCAATCCCTTGTGTGACTGGAAATGCAGCAATATCGATGTAGCTCTTTAAAATAACCTACTTTTTGCCGCTTTCATAAAAGATAGAGGTCTCGGTATTTGATATAAGGTTGTTTTTTACCACTGACTGAATTAAACGTCAATGGCTAATGAAACTACTTGTGCAATGCCAGCTATTGGTTGGAACTTCAATACCTCCATCCGCACCCAACCACATGAGTAAGTTTTTTCGGTTTTCGATACGCACGAGACTTGCACAATCTATTTACGATTGCCTGTCGCGGGTTCCCACATTTTAACATCATTCCCGGTTTGGAACACATTTACGCCCCTTGTTAACATTACGGTATGCCACACCGCTGCACTTCAAGTGAAACTTCTTACCTGTATCTTGTTTTTTTACCAACTCTGTCACAGTTCAAGAGGAACGTGAACAGATATTTTCTCTCACTTTAAATTGTTCCTTATTTTCCTTGCATCCCTCACCCTGGGTGGCATTTTGGCCTTGTGTTGGCGATTTGTCATAAAGTAAAACTAATAAACGGATTATAATTAAATTGAACATAATTTCTAGAATTGTGAACAAACCTTCATCCTCATTGTCGTTGCAACCAATCCAGAACCAGATGCAGCTGCACAAGTTGAGGAGGTGTTGTAAATCTTCGTCGGATTGAGGGACAATCATCACACTGCCCAACCCAACACAAATCTGCTTGCCCTCTTCCCATGTAGCTCGGGTCACCATGTATCTTGTTGCATTTTTCTTGCCACTGGCTCCAAGTAGGGGGCATGGCTTCCAACACCGCCCGTTTACAGCAGTGTAGTTTGCCATCATAAATAAACCAACAACACCCAGCAGTTTGCTCCCCAACATTTTGGAGACCGTCTCTTGACAAATTGAGATTTCTGCCAGATATACAAATAACCGAGAATGTGCAACCTTCACAGAACGGAACTGCCGCTGCGATCCTTCAATTGCCAGTAAATACACGAATGATTCTGGGTTATGCATATTATAAGCTTTGGCGTTGTATGCAATTAAGATGAAAGGAACACTCAAATTTAGATGAGAAGAACACTTAAATTTCCAGTGAAATAACTAGGGTGTCATGGCCGAGTGGTTTAGAGCATCGGATTCAAGTTGCTTGAGAAAGATACTTTGCTATAATTGCTTCTCTTCTCCCAGGGGTATAATTGGGTACCTTCAGGGGTAGAGGTTAATGTGTTATTGGCCCAATGACCAGGGCACTAAAGTGAAGCGCATTGATGCGTTATTGTGAAATGCGCTATAATTATAAGATCTAGTTATTATTATTATGAGCAACGTTTTCTCAAAGGCTTGAAAGTTATTTATTCGACGGAAGATATGCCCCGATTATACGAGTGCACACTTAGTGCATGTTCGCCTCTAAGCATCATATGCGTGTTTGTTTTGTAATTTGTTTTGTAATATGTTGCTTCACGAAACTGGCTTGCTTTCTCATCACAGTGCAAGCCCCCTCCCCCTCTCTCTCCCCGAACAATTAATAAATAAATACAAATAATAACTATGTTACAGCTAAGTTTATATGTTAGGTGTAATACACACTTTTATGTATTTTGTTTTCCTCGGGTAGACTTCTCACTGACCCAAATAACAGTTTGACCCCCCCCCCCGATGCTTTCCACATCAATGTTGATATGTACAATTGGAATCTAAAATTGTACAATGGTGGAAAATTTCCCCCAAAGTTGTCACTTATAACGGATGCACATTCAGTAATGTTATGTATTCATGTAAATACAGAAGATTTGCATCTTGCCTGACAGGTCAAACGTCAGATGTAACCCAACAGCCCATATGCACAAGCGCCATCAGATAACCCAAATGCATCTTGGGAAACCGAGTACAGTTTAAAATCAAGCTACCAAGATGGGACGCCATGCTGTAGTTTCCATGTAATTATTGCCTGGTTTTATGTACACCGCATTTCACCTGGAATACTTACGCACTGATCATGCGCATTTGGACATGCTTTTAAGTTTTATGGCTAATGTAATGTTATTTTACAGTCTGTTTGAGGGAGTGTTTTTTGTACTTTGTTTATACTCGGTTTGCATTCCCCATACGGACGAAATAAATAAGTAATTTGTCACCCGTTCCAGTGGTTTTAATGTTTTAGATTTTTGTTTTTGTTTTTATGTTGTTGTTTTTTTCTCATTCGAACAATTGAAAAAAGAACTTTGTTTGAATTATTGCAAGTTATATTCAAATGACACGGACATCACGCATTGACGTCACTTACACCGCCATCTTAGATGGCGCAACGCACAGTATCGTCCAATGAGCATCCTTCTGTTGACCTATTAAAATGACGCCATGCCCATTTGGTTTATTAAATTATTAAGAAATTTCATTCGGTGACATTTCAACTCTAAATGAGTAAACTCATCACGTCGAATTCATTCCCACTTCCTTCTCTCCGTTCCGAGTGATTTACTTGAATCCAACTTTGGTACAGTCTAAACACCCAAACTGTTGAACTATACACAGGGCCCAATTTCACGGCTCTGCTTACCGAAAGCAAATAATCGGCCCTTACGGAAGCAAGAAATTCCACGCTTTACCTCAAGCGTATTTCACGCGTTGGCAGAGAATTTTTGCATGTTCGCTTGCGTCCACGTTACTAGGCATTCTACGCTTATACAGCTAGCGCAGAAATTCGGCGCTTGCTCGGTAAGCGGAGAATGGTGATGGCAAGCGCAGAATTCGGCGGTAAGCAAAGCCATAACATTGAATCCAGTTCTCGCTCCAAAAGAATCCAACGAAACACAGTTTGAATTTGATGGGTTGGCGGTTGTGGTGGCAAGGTAATACCGCATCCGTACAATGTATAAGCCACGTCATCACTACTGCATGTCGTGCAGTTTAATAGAGGGCGTGTTTGAGATGTACATAATTCATTCAGTAACATTTATTTCAACGCTGTCATTGATTACAATAATGCACATTTATGTTGAAATTACACAAGTAATACTTTAGCATGAGATATGATTTATATTTAGTACACAATGATTCAATAATAATCAGCAAATTAATGACAACATTTAGGTGTAAGGTTAAGCAAAATGCTTTTGTGCCCTAACCTATGGACAGACAAACATACAACCAAGGAACCGTACCAGGACAATGGACAAATGAAACAGACAAGACACTAGGATTCGGAGGGAAGGACAATAGACACCTTCTCATTGTTTTTCGCCACAGTTTTTATTAACATGTTTCACCAGATACCGATATTTTTTGGCAAGCTGCCATAATTAAAACTTTACATAAAACTGTCAAGCATTACACACTTTTAACACTATATAACCAATAGGTCCCCAAAACTTTCAACAGAATTTGACTCCCAGGTCCATGGACTCCCAGGATATAAGTTTGTATCTTCAATGGACTCCCAGGTCCGAAACTACCAATTAGACTAGTGGGATTTCTGAAAAAGAACCCTGGATAAGGTCCGAGGGGCATTTTTGGGGTAAAAGTGGGGAACCAGACTTTTTAACATAATTCAGGTATGCTGAATCCGATAAACCCGGTTCCCAAGCGAAATTTTGAAATTGTGACCTTCTAATTTGCATAAGTAAAATGGCTACTAATTAGCCAATTTTGGACCTTTGTTGAACCATTTTTTGCAATAATTTTGTAACCAAGCAAGCGAAAATGACAAGTGATGTGTCTGTACCTAGATGTGGAATGTCACAGAATAGGATTAGGACATTTATGAAGTAATTAGTGGTAATTAATACTCATAATATGCAAATTAGTGGCCGCCATTACAGAAAAATTGTTTTTCTCCCATATCTTTCAAACTAGGTGAGCAAACATGACAATTGGAGTGTCTATACCTATGTTTTGAAGGTCGAAGAAAAAGATTAAGACATTACTGAAGTAATTAGTGGTGATTAGTACTCTTAAATATGCAAATTAGTGGCCGTTATTACAGAAAAATCATTTTTCTCCAACATCTTTTTTACTAGGAAGGCAAACGTGACAAATGAAGTGTCTTTACCTATGTTTTGGGGGTCAAGCAATAAGTCAATGATATGCCAGATGCTTAATTATGCAATCGAGCTGGTTAGGCTACAAATGATTAATTATGCAAATCAGCAAGTATTGCTATCAATGAATTTCATAACGATTCTTAAATCAATGCTCAATGTTTAGGTTCCCAACTTTACCCCCGATCTCTACTTGATGCTATTAGTATTACAGGTATGACGGGGCAATCGGTCTCACTCACAATCTCCCTCATCTTTAGTTGGGTATCGAAGAAACTGTTTGGTTGACAAGGACCATATTCATACAAGGAGTTAGATCATCAATCTGTTGCTGATAGGCACACATTGCTGTGCATTGTAACCCAGATTTGCAGCATTTGCAACGCCATGTCTTGCATTGCTTCTATCATGAACAAATGATCATTTCCAGGTTAACTTTCAGGGATTGGACTCGGTGACATCAGTATGGGGCTAGTCCTGAATCCACATGTTCGCATCCCATGTCAACAGGCTCAGGTATGGCACAGTGAGCATTTCTCCATTGCTTGATAGTGTACATGCATCAAACTGAAGTAGGGAGCATCACTTGTTGGGGAAACTGATTATGGTTTCCATGTCTTAGACCTTGCTGCATTATTAACATAATCTGTCTTGTGCACATCATATATTCTGCAGATATATGTTTCCAAAAGGTCTCCTCTGTGAGTTCATTGATTCCCAAGTTTTTGAGCAGTAGTAGAATGCGAGAGGTCGTCTAAAGCCTACGCCATCTCGGGAACCTACTGATGGTCACTTTCCACTCATCCCGGTCCAGCATCAGCTTCCTCAAGTCAGCGGTTTCTAGTTGCGATGCGTTCTTCTTTAGCTGGTCGACATAGATGAGTCTCCTCCTGCCCCCGCTCCTTGCTCAATCGACAGGTTCCCACACAGCACTATAGGGCATGCAGCTAGCTCTGGATGATGCACACGGTGGCCAGCAAGGCTAATCCTCCGTTCCCTGACCTTGGCAGAGACCCAGGGCAGGGTGACAGAAGCATGCAGTCTTCCCAACTGACGTCGAGTGCATCCTTAACATTTGGGTATAGGCGCCGTCTAGTGCTCCCACAGGCTTGGCTGTTATACATGTAGTCCATATTTTGGCTTCATAAAGAAGTACACACTCAATTGTAGCTACGAACGGACATCTCTTGGTGTCGTTGGTCAGACTAGATCTCCCCACACACACTCGCCAATGCCATGATGGGCATCTCATGTCAAAGCTTCCCTCACAGTGTCATGTTGCTCTCAGTAGATCCTATTAGGGCGCCAAGGAACTTGAACTCACCAACGACCACCAGGGAAGCATCAGTCAGTCCTTGATATCAACCCTCCTCCGTGGTGAAAGCCATCACCTTGGTCTTCTCTTAACTGAAGCCCTACTAATGCTAAGTTGGAGATCAACAGCTGCAAACAATTGTTGTACTTGTTCCGCCGTGTTGGAGAGGAGACCAATGTAATCAGTATAGTCCGGGTTAGTGATCTCCACTGCTGGCACTCTCCGACTTGAGCAATTTGTTTTGTTCTTTGAAGATTTTCCGTGATGACCTTTTGGTAGTTTCAGGACAGACTGTCTTTAGTTAACTCATCTACCAGTGATGTATGAAATGGCAGAAGCTTGTGCCTTAGACAGCTGGCAAGTAAATTGGCTAGTCGTGGCCGAGCGGATAAGAACAGCTCTGGTGTTTCTGATCAGCAGGGTGTGGGTTCGAGTCCCGGTCGTGACACTTGTGTCCATAAGCAAGACACTTAACCAATATTGCTGCGTCCTTCGGATGGGACGTAAAGCCGTTGGTCACGTGTGTTGTGTAATGCACATAAAAGAACCAATTGCACTTATCGTAAAGAGAAGGGGTTCGCCCCGGTGTTCCCGGTTTGATCGGCAGCATAATGCGCCACAGCACCTTGTAAACCAGAATCAGTACATGGTATGGTGTTCCATATGTGCCACTCCTTCCGTCGCCTTTTCAATTTTGTCCGTCGCCTTTTCAATTTTGTCCGTCGCCTTTTCAATTTTCTTTCGTCGCCTTTTCAATTTTGTCCGAAAGGAGTGGCACATATGGAACACCATAACATGGTGCTAAAAAGGAAAAATGTCTCATACTTCAAAAACTTAGCTCCACGTGCAGGAACAAATACTGAGTGCTTTGATACGCCCCAAGGGGTGTGAAAAAGAGCTATAATAAGAACTGAGTATTATTATTATTAAGCTGGATGACCTGCTTCAAAGGCAGCAACAAGACGTTGGAAGACATTTTTATCTGCCTTCGGGATAGTTCTCTTGTCTTTGTCTTTACTGTCTTTGATAACTTCAAACAGAGATGCAAATGGTTTGGTAATACTCTTGTGTAAGGATGCATGGATTGGGTGGATGTTGTGTTCGAGATAGGGACAGTCGATGGACCTGATACTACCACCAGGACAGGAGGATGCGTGAAAACTGATCGACCAGTCAGATGGCCTGTTCAAGGCCGTGATGTGCCTCTTCCAAAAAACTGGACAAACTTTGTGAGGCTTCCTGATAATAAAGATAATCTTGCCTGTTTTCTGTCTGAGAAACTCTTTTTTCAGGCACCTGATGATGAGGAGATTGTAGTTGCCGGGGGATTCAACCAAGGATCGATGTGACTCTACTGACAGCCAAACATGAAGAAGCTGATACTAGGTTGGCATACATGTTGTGCACAGTCAGTTTAATACAGTTGTTTTGTCATCAAGTGATACTGATGTTTTCAGCTTCCCACGTGCACAATGAACGCCTCTGGACGTTGCCTGGTCCCGCAATGTAAATACTGTATACACACTGATGCGGTTTTCAATGACCTATCAAGAGATTCAGCAACAAATATGTTGCCATTTCATACATTAGCCAGTGTGTCACCACATTCATCCAACTTCAAAAATCACACCGAAAGGTCCTCATGGGGTGTGTTCAAAGAGCACCATCATTTGCTCAAAAACTTGGGAACTGATGAGCTCACAGACCATTCGATCACCAAAAACATTTGTCTGCTCGGATCCTGTTGATGCAGCAAGGCATATACTGTCCCAAACAAGTGATGCTCCCCGCTTCAGTTTTGATGCATGTACACTATCAAGCAATGGAGAAATGCTCACTGTGCCATACCTGAGCCTGTTGACATGGGATGGGAACATGTGGATTCAGGACTAGCCCCATACTGATGTCACCGAGTCCAATCCCTGAAAGTTAACCTGGAAATGATCATTGTTCATGATAGAAGCAATGCAAGACATGGCGTTGCAAATGCTGCAAATCCGGGGTTACAATGCACAGCAATGTGTGCATATCAGCAACAGATTGATGATCTAACTCCTTGTATGAATACGGTTCTTGTCAACCAAACGGTTTCTTCTATACCCGACTAAAGATGAGGGATAATGTGAGTGAGACCGATTGCCCCGTCACACCTGTATTAGCATAAAGTAGAGTTTGGGGGTAAAGTTGGGAAGCTAAACATTGAGCATTGATATAAGAATCGCTATGAAATTCATTTGCATAATTAATCATTTGTAGCCTAACCAGCTCGTTTGCATAATTAAGCATCTGGCATATCATTGACTTATTGCTTGACCTCCACAACATAGGTAAAGACACTTCATTTGTCACGTTTGCTTACCTAGTAAAAAAGATAATAACGGCCACTGTAATAACGGCCACTAATTTGCATATTTAAGAGTACTAATCACCACTAATTACTTCAGAAATGTCTTAATCTTTTTCTTTGACCTTCAAAACAAAGGTATAGACACTCCAATTGTCATGGTTGCTCACCTAGTTTGAAAGATATGGGAGAAAAACGATTTTTCTGTAATGGCAGCCACTAATTTGCATATTTAAGAGTACTAATCACCACTAATTACTTCAGTAATGTCTTTATCTTTTTCTTCGACCTTCAAAACATAGGTATAGACACTCCAATTGTCATGTTTGCTCACCTAGTTTAAAAGATATGGGAGAAATCGATTTTTCTGTAATGGCGGCCACAAATTTGCATATTATGAGTATTAATTACCACTAATTACTTCATAAATGTCCTAATCCTATTCTGTGACATTCGACATCTAGGTACAGACACATCACTTGTCATTTTCGCTTGCTTGGTTACAGAATTATTGCAAGAAATGGTTCAAGAAAGGTCCAAAATTGGCTAATTAGCGGCCATTTTACTTATGCAAATTAGAAGGTCAAACATTCAAAATTTCGCTTGGGAACCGGGTTTATCGGATTCAGCATACCTGAATTATGTTAAAAAGTCTGGTTCCCCACTTTTACCAAAAAATGCCCCTCTCATTCACATTTTCCAGAAATCCCACTAGTCTAAATGGACTCCCTCGTCCAACCGTCAATGGACGCCAGGTCCAAAGGACTTTCAGGTCCAAGTTTGTATCTTCAATGGACTCCCAGGTCCTAAATCAATGGACTCCCAGGTCCAACCTATATACATGTACCTCTCTTTAAACTGGCCCCCAAACAAACCCTGACTACATGTTGCTTAAAGGGAATGTTTGAGATCTTTAGCAATACATACAAATTATTGATGTTGAGGTCAATCGGAGTTGTGCTATGGAAAGACAGCACAAGAACCCCCAATAGGTACATAAAGGGGG
This sequence comes from Leptasterias polaris, assembly GCA_037783415.1. Lineage (NCBI taxonomy): Eukaryota > Metazoa > Echinodermata > Asteroidea > Forcipulatida > Asteriidae > Leptasterias > Leptasterias polaris. The sequence continues at coordinate 81,768 of JAZGTN010000016.1, read as the reverse complement.
AGTGGTTGACTCCTTACAAATCACAATTATGTTGTATTATAAGCCAAGACAATTAAGCAACACTAATCAAAAATACTTCTAAAGGTTATTGTGTGTATATTTTGGGTTGGTTTCCTTGACATCCTGTAAAAACGCCACACGTGAGCAGCAGCTGCACGCCCCAACAGGAACAACAGAAACAACCCAAATGCAAAGTTCTGATTCTTATTCTTATTCTTTATTCAGCCAATAAAACAAGCGAACAATACATTAGGGAACAGAATACATGTACAATAATACGGTAACGACTAAGAGGGAATGGGATAGAGGATACAGTGAAGACAAACAAACATAAAAACCAATCTGTGATGGCCAGGATCAACAAAAGTGTACTCAAACACTGTAGCCCGAAAGCTTGTTGGTCCAGTCACAGAGAGGATTCATTAAATAAATAAATATATCTACATGTGTATATACAATAATATAAAATAATATTAATATAAAATTAATATTATATTAAGTCAAAAAGAAATGCAATAAAAAAATTTAAAAAATGCAAATAAATAAATACAAATCAATGAGCAAAATAAAAATGAACTAAAAGGATATTTAAGAAAAAATAATAGTGTTAATTAAATGCACAAATTGTCAGGTCAAGGTCAAGTTCGCACAAGGACCACCCGTCGTCAATTGGCCGACATTGCCCGGCACCCCACACGTTTTGAGCGCGAGTACCAGGCTACATCGACCAACCAACGACAAAATGTTCCCCGTATTTGTATTTACATACAAATAAGTAATCAAACATAAGACCCAACCAGATAAACACCCCATATAAGCTAACAACACCCAACCATTCCACAAACAAGCCAACATCAAGCAGTTTGATAAACAGGCAAGTACAAAATAAAAATAAAAATAAAAGCTTTAAGTTTAGCATGAACAGCAGATGGATAGGAATTATACTTATCAATTTTTAGTGGGAAGTATATAAGCAGGTTGAGAAGCAGGAGAATTTAAATCGAGCTGTCAATAGACTTAATCATGGAAATAGGATAACAGATTTCTACAAAAACACTTAAGGCTGTCTAAAACAACAGAGTCTTTGATGTGAGTGGGCAAGCTGGACCAAATACGAGGAAATGAATGTATTGGGGAGTTCTTGAGGGCTAGAGTTCTCGCATAGTGATGGTTAAATGTTATGATGTCTTGATGGCGGGCATTTATAATCGTGTTAGACTTAAGTGAACGGCAGTCAATGAGTCCATACAAGGATTTAATTGTGAAGGTGACCACATGATGCTGTCTCCTATTAGTGAGGTTGATCCAGTTGAGGGCTTTTAAGCGGTCATCGTATGGCATGGCACCTCTCTGTTGTTTCAGACACATCCTGCTTGCCCGACGTTGGACGCTCTCTAGCTTGGCCGATAATGATGAGGTGTATGGGCACCAGGCAGGCAACCCATACTCTAAGATTGGTAGGACGAGGGACAAATAAAGGGATCGAAGGGCTGTTGAAGATGTCCCACCAGCGACTTGCCAGATGAACCCAAGGATACGGTTTGCCTTGGACACCACGGAATTTACATGATCAGTCCAAGTTAATGTGTTGTTGATAGTGATGCCAAGGTACTTATATGTTGAGACAACATCAAGACCAGAACCATGCAGACTGTATACAGGTAAATGACTTAGTGATTTGGAGCGTGACATATGCATAACTTTACATTTGCTGATATTGAGTTCCATACCGTTAGAAACACTCCATCGACCGAGTTCAGTGATGTCGGTCTGGAGAGCAAGTTCATCCTGGTGAGATTTTATTGGGTTGTAAATTATAGTATCATCGGCAAATAGGCGTGATGTGGTCCTCAAGTTGTTGGAGATATCATTGATGAAGAGATTGAAGAGTAGAGGGCCAAGTACACTTCCCTGAGGAACTCCCGATGTGACTGGTTCCCAAGAGGAGACACTACCACGGTACGTAACCCGTTGCTGTCGGCCAGTAAGGAAGGATTTCAGCCAATTCCATGTAGTACCCCTAATGTTGAAGTTATGGGCCAACTTCTCTAGAAGGATGTGGTGAGGCATGCGATCAAATGCTTTACTGAAATCAAGGAAAATAATGTCAATTCGAGGTGGGCGTGGCGCGTCAAGAATAGTTGCCCAGTCATGAATTGTGTTTGTAAGTTGTGTAACGCAGGATTTATGGGCCGTAAAACCATGCTGTTCTTCATTTCCAAGGCAGAGAGAACTCACATGGTTTTTTATATTCTCTGCTACGGCTTTTTCGAGGATCTTGCAGATGACAGAAGTTAGGGCGACTGGTCGATAATTCTTGATGGCGGTGCGACTGCCAGCTTTAAAAACAGGAGTGATTTGTGATAGCTTCCAATCCAATGGTAAACAACCACTTGCAAGGGATGAATTCATTACCCGTAGTAAGGGCGGAGCGATTGAAGACGCAACCATTTTGAGAATTGTTGGTGAAATGGAGTCAGGGCCTGGCGCTTTGTAAGGGGACAATGAGGACAGAGACTTTGTCAACCATCCTAGGCTGATTGAAGTTTGGGGAAGGTCCGGAATCAGGAGAGAACAGGCCGGTGGTGAATCAGGGCAGGTTACAGCAGGGGAGTGGATTGAAGTAAACAGAGTGTTGAATGCATGAGCAATTTCAGCAGGTTTATGCATGAGTTTACCTATTGCAGATTGGAGAGCAGGTGGGCTTTTGGATTTCCTTTGGTCACGAACAAAGCACCAAAAGCTTCGTTTGTTGTCATCTGAAGCAAATAAACGGTTGACATAGTTCCAGTATGAAACTTTCATCGTGTTTTTGACTTTATTGCGTACTTTTTTATATTGCAGCCATGCAGATGCCGAGTTGGAGTGTTTCGCTTTTCTAAACAGTTTGTGTTTAGAACGAATGAGTTGTTTGAGTTCTGTAGTGATCCAAGGTGAATTCCTGCGACGGCGTTTCAATCGTGGCACGCTGTCTCGAATAGCCGCATCAAGAATGTCATTGAATCCTTCCCAAGATGCATTGGGATTGCCGTCATCTAGAAAGGCGGACCAAGGGGCAAGATGCAACAGCATCTCCAGATGGGCAACATCAGCTTTCTTATATTGTAAGAAAGAGCGTAAAACTTGGGGTTGTATGGGTGTTCTATTTGCTGAAAATTCAAAATACACCGCATGGTGATCACTGTTGACTGGATTTGCGATGGTTTTGACAGTTCTAAATTTGTCTGGCCGATTAGAGAAAACAAGATCAATAATGGTCCCAGTTGATGGGTTGGTGTTGGATTGACGAGTGACTTCATCAACCAGCTGCGTAAATCCGATGGAGTTGGTTAATTCTTGCAAATTGGACATTGAGGAAGATTCCATGCTCCAGTCTATGTTAAAGTCACCCAGGAGGATGGCTCCTTCATAGCCATGGAGAGTAGGTTGCACCATGTCACATGCATCTTGCAGCTTATCGAAGAAAGACACGTCTGAGTTTGGTGGACGGTATACAATGCCAATCAACCAGTTTGTGCGGTTGAATGTTAGAGACAGCCATGTTAATTCAATGTCACAGTGGAAATTTTTAAGATGGGTTGGTAATAATGAGTCATTTACAAGAGCCATTATACCTCCACCTCTACTGTTACGATCACGACGAATAATTGAATAACCTGGCAAACTAGCAAACAGGTCTGTGTCCTCAGCTGACATCCATGTTTCTGTGATGATAGCAATGTCCACAGGATAAAGTTGAAGATAAGATAGCAGGTCATGTTGCTTATTGCGGATGCTCCGGGCATTGAGTAGTAGACCAGAAATTCCACTTTTAGGTAAGTGCTTCGGTGGAGAGTTGGCTGGTAATTCATTACTCGTGTTATCAATGATACCACCATCCAAGTCACTGAACATCTCACAAAATGAAGTGTCACTACATGATGCAAATGGCAGGCCTTGAAGATGGGTGCAATCAGGACAGAACCAGTCGATGGTACTAGATATCAGTTCATTGTAGAGAATGATCGACATGTCAGGGATGCATTTCTGATGCCAGTACTTATTACAGTCTTCACATAGTAGCGATCGTTGATTACATTTAACAGGCCGACTGCATCTACCACAGGGATCCTTGATGGGACCAGGATTGCTTTCAATGTCCCCACAACCAGATAAAGTTAGGTTAAATGTGGAAGTAGAATTAGGATAGTACTTGGATGGCGCTTTCCCAAACTTACTACGTTTTCTGGTACTTGTCTTCTCTCTTGAATTCAGCCACATTGGGTTTAGCTTTGCATAATAACCAGCTGCATGTTGTGAACAAAGGCTGGTTGCAGTATCACAAAGGCTGTTGGCAGTGACACAAAAGATGCTATCAGCTTGGTTGTAGAACCGGTCAGGCGTGCAGTGAGTCATACAGCTATCTTGAAGAACTGGTAGAGAAGGCTGGAAATCAGGCACAAACTCAGTCCAAATACCGCTTCCTTGATCAGCATTTCGATGTAGAAATGAGCTAGTGTGATCAGTAGAGAGAGCTCTTTCATATGATATATAAATTGCAATAGATATGGAGCTGGATATAGCAAAAATTTTGAGAAATATCAGAGCCAAACAAAAAGCATGCGCCATGGTTCTTCATTTAGCTTACTCAACGTATGAAGCAATACAAGCCACAAAGTCCGATAGCAGCCAGTTAGTACCCTCAACACTAAGGTGAACCCCATCATATAAAAACAGAGCATGATTTTGCCACTGAAAACCATTGTGAGGGAGAAAGATTGCCTCAGATTGCCTGCAGCAAGACCGCGCCCATCGATTGATGGAGCGTCGGATAATGTTCTACTGCGCCTTGCTGCCTTGCCCCAAAGTAGAACAGACGTGGCAAAACTGCAGACCACACTAAAATAGTGTTTGGATAAATCTGCTTACTATATTGCAAGAAATATGCAATACGCTGTCTAATCTGAAACATGTCAGTGTTCACAAAATCATTGGTGCCAATATGGATAATCAAAATATCTGGAGGTTGCGACCTCATGGAACTTAGAAGGTCTGGAATGTGTATTAGCCCCGCCCCACCCTTGCCCTTCCAATGTATCCGGGCTGGAACAGTAAGCGGCTGTTGGGCTCGCCGAACAATGAAGTCCCCAGTTATCCACACGGTAGGGGTACCTAGTTATAGAAATAACATCACAATAAAACATGAGCCATGAGTAGTAATTAAGCACAACCACTTTAGGTAATTACTATAGGCGATGTGGACGAATATAGCGCACCACTGCTTCTGACCGCCAGCGGCCCAAGTCGGATATGGGGATCCCTAACTCAAATGCAGTTGTAGCAGCACCAATCCGAAATGAGTGAGATTTGAAATTAAGTCCCCCCATCCCTAAATGGCCTAATGCCTTCTGTAACACTGAACCAAACTAAAACCTGGTGAGGGGACCCCCGATCAAAGTGACAAAAAAGAATGCATTGCATTTTGGGCGTACAGTGAGGATTGTGTGCAGTGCTGCGACTGGACAAAACGCAAGATCTTGAGCTTGTGCTAGGCGAATGTTTTTTTTTTTTTTTTTTTGGGGGGGGCAATTGATTCGATTTACTACATTTGGGAATTAATTTCCACAGAATGCCCATGCTGCTGTGAATGACAAAAACGCACTTCCCCAACCCGAAGGGCGGATGGCTGTATTGTAAGTTTGGAATTAGCAGGGAATTCTCCCACCCGTATTAAAACCCAAGAAAGCGCAGAGGAAAGCGGCTCTGAACAATTTTGTGAAAATGACTAACCCCGGCGACATTTGTCGATATTGTTGCAGAGGTTAATTTGCGCAGTGAGAGCCAAGCCACAAACTCCCGAACCACATGAACTGTAACTGGAAAATTAAGGGCATGCCCACCATGCTGCAAATGTTTTGAAAATGCCTGCCAACTAGTGGCGTAAGTTTTCAAAGTGTTTGGCGACCAAGCCATAGCTAGTAACCGATTCATCTCTGATCGTACCATACTTGGGGAAGAAGTGATGGTAATGGGGTCATGTGACATACCGCCTGTGGTGCTGCTGCATGAAAAGGCTCTACCTGGAAACGTGACAGAGAGTCAGCAATGTTATTAAGCACACCTGGTACATGAACAGCCTTGAATGAAATATTAAATCTGAGACATGTGAGCACAAACATTCTCAGCAGTTACATGATTTTGGGGCATTGTGACGTTTGACCATTAATAATATGCACAACTGCCATATTATCTGAATGAAACAAAACCTTCCTATTGACTAATTGTTCAGTCCAGCATTTAACTGCAACCACAACAGGATAAAATTCCAACAAGGCGATTGAAGGTGGGTTTAAAAGAACTGAGGTCTGCCATCTACCATGGACCCACTGCCCTCGAAAATATGCCCCGAAAACAATGGTCGTTGCTGAATCCGTATAAAGGTCAAGAGTATGATTAGAATCCCAACCACAGTTAGAAAAAGCAGAAACCCCATTGAAATGAGATAACAATTCTAACCACATTAGATAAATCCTGCTTTGCACCTTTGGAAAGACGCACTTTTGATATGATTTGGTCAAACCATGTGTCAGCAAAATTAAGCGCCTAAGAAATGCCCTCGCCGGCGCCACCGCCCGGCATACGAAATTCAGAGCGCCAACTGTCGATTGAACTTCTTCTAGTGTAACTTTGCGTTTAGCAAGTACCCTGTGGAGCTTATTTTTAAGTGCAATGACTTTATCAAGAGGCACATGCACACATTTTGGAAACCCCCTCCATGTGACTCATGAGCGAAGAAAAAAACTTGTCCAAATAGTGGTAATGGTGGAAGAATCTGTAACTTTCCTAATTTGGAACCAAGCCGAGGCTGGAACTAGAAATAGTCTGTTTCCTTTCTATACAATGAATATTAACATTCAGTAAGGTTATTGGATACAAGGAACGTGACCAATATGGTGGCAACATGATAATGGTCTATTGGGCAACTCCAAGAATCCGCGCATTTGCGTAACAATGGGCATTAATAAACTGTAACCCTCTAAGAGCAATTGAGAGAGTTTTGGGGCATTTGCTAGCAGATGGGATGATTTTTGTAATTGCGTAATCCTTTTTTCTTAAAAGTGTTTGTTCACAAAAGACTTCTTTTTAGAGTTTTCCCATTGATAACGTGAAGTAGATTTTGGCGGATGATTTAATGCTAGCTTTGGTTTTCCAAATTAATTAGTATTAAGGATTCAAAATGTTTCTGAACATAAACAGTTAACCGGTTAAACTATGCTTAACCATAGTAAAAATTGGTACGAGGCCGCTACACATATCACCACAACTGAAATTTTCAAATATCTCAATACAATGACCGGTCACCCCAACTACAAGTTCTTTTCTGATTGGACCGGTTCACCTCGGGGGCAATACCTTTCCACCCTAACAGTACACTCTCTACTGCCCAGATATCGATATTATAACCAAAGACCAAAACGAAGAGATCACTTTTTGTCGAATTAGCAGATCCTTTCGTAGCAAATATTACTTCAATATTTCAAATAGTTATGTAAGCAGAGTGGTATTTGAAGCTTTGCATGAGGATGACTGGGGACGGGGATGACTTTGAGATTATTGGAACAATCGAAGCAGAGGTTGAATTGAGACATTACCTTCAAATCATTCAATCTAAGAACAAGGAGCAGACGGGAACTGGAGCAAACCGGCCCAAACTTGACTCAGGTGGTGAAGACGATGATTCTACGTGTACAGAGGTTGAATGCCATCCCATTGTGGCTGACTCTGAGAAAACAGTACAAGAGAACCAGAGAGAACCAGTTGAATCTGGTCTAAACTGCACTGATACATCGAGGGTTCAGGTGATGAGAACTGCACCAATCACGCACAGGGATGCCTGGAAAGGATACAAGTACCACAGGTAACCAGTTCCAAGGATGTATCACCGCAACATAAACGTGGCCAAATTCACCAAGGTTGCAAACAGCTAAATATGCAAGAATTCCTGGACCTTCTCCTAATGGAGGATGCACTACTTGACAATGGCCTTTTGGGTGAGAAATCTGCAACTGACGACCTCAAGATATCACTGGAAGAAACAGATGACGGAGGGTTGCCTCAAATAAAACCAGAAATATATGTAGATTGCGGAGTTTCAAAGTGAGTTATTCTGTGATTATGTTGAAAATGTTCACCCGTTCTTGTTGATACTTTTTCACACATACAAATAAATACCCACTGCACAGTTGCACACGCAGAATCTAACTCACAAAATGGCGCACGCAAGATTCAGGCGGGTGATGACGTCAGGTGAATTGGATAAACGCCATCTTAACGGAAGCTTGGGTTTTGGCGTTGAGCTGCGTCAAGCTTTCTACGCAAAATGCACAGTAGGCCTATTGTGCGTTCAAAAATTATCATCATTGCCCGTATAACGATGGCTAGCTACTGTGTGACGTAGGTGGGAACTATCTATAGTCACCAATACCAAAGTATTGCATCATGTCAGCTGTAAACGTGGTCATTTATCTCAGTTTTATTTACAATGGACTGAAGATTTCTCATTGCCAGCTGGGTAGGATACAGGGGTAATAGTCACTCACTGCCCACAAAAAAGTCTGAAACTCTGATCTAAATTGTAGGATCTTTAGGCCTATGTTGAAATGATGGCACTGCCACCGGTTTTGTTGGTAATCCTTGATCTTTCAAAAGCTTTTGGGAACTGTTTCCTCAGCACTATAGAGAAAAGCAGAGTTAAGCAGAAAAATATTGCTTAACAATTTTCTGTTAAGTGAAAATAAGCAGGATACCAGTCACAGATAGTGCATGTGGAATGGTATGTGGACTGGCAACCTTATTCTGGTAAGCATAATTTTAAGTGCTTAGCTACTTTGTATGCTTAAAATCAGCTCTCTGCTGTTGGGCCATGTTTAGGTTGTAGCTACCGGTTACCGTTTACAGTCTTGTCGACAACAGCCTTGGCTGTCGTTATCATTGTGATAAAGACCTGCATTTATTTTGTCTCTAAGTAAACACTTTCTGTTATTTGTTCAGACGACCTGCCCCTGGCCTGGAATCCTTCACATATTATTGTAGCATGGATAACTATGATCTAGTCACGGGACCCAAGGTGAGCCAATAATAATGGAGCTACAGCACACGAAGTCCAATGTTTCAACATTTTAAAGAGGGGCTTTAAGGTCAAATTCAGAACATAAGTGCGCCAGAAAACCGAATCTGATCTTGGAGCCCCTCTTTAATCAAGAACAAAGCATTTAGAATTGCATTTGATGTGTGCATCCCATGGTAATAATTATTATTTGGGAGGCTAATTATTCTTACTCGCAACTGATATAATGACGTGGCTATAACGTATTCGAGCCGCAGATATAAGGTGCCTTAGGCAGCCAGCCATATCGACCCATTATAATCACAGAGCACAGCTAGCGATCGAAAGTGTTTGATTTTTCCGGAAGAAGGAAAACTTAATGGCCGGTGTGGCAGGAGATTTTGTCCCCTCACCCCCATTACGGTGAACTGTGTACAATTTTCCTCTGATAGCGCCCTCTTTTGCCCGTGTTATTTTCTATATGTGGGACAGAATCTCCGGTCACAGATTTCTCTTGAAACCGGAGCAGAACCCAACGCAAAACCCTACTCATAATTTATATGGAAAAAATGGAAACTTTAATAAAACTGGAATTTGCAATTTTTACACCAAGCGTTTGGAGTTCATGTTGTCGTCCTGCAGGATGACCCAAGATATAAAAGCCTAAATGTAGTAGGTAAATAAAGTATTGCTTTGGTATTATGACCCGTTTGTTTTCTTCTGCACTAGTGTAAGTACTATTCTCTCTGGGGACACGCAATAGAATTTATAAATTCATAACAAGTTTGCAGACATTTATTATTCCTAAGGTTTGGAGACACTTAATATTCATGAAGTTTGGAGACACTTTGCAGACACTAAGTATGCATAATTTTTGTAAAGACTTATTTTTCATTAAGTATAGAGACACTTAATAATTTATTCAAAAAGTTTGAAGACAATATTCTTAATGTTTGGAGACACTTAACCTTGTAGCCACTGGTCCGCCCAGCCGCCCAACACCGTAACATGCGGTAGGAGGAAACACTCACAAGCTTGTGTGTTGCGGGAAAAAGTAACAGTCCAAATAAAATTAGATAATCAGTTGGTCAAGTCAATGGCAATCTTTTATAAAATTTTCCCCCTTTACAGATGACTTGTAAAAATATCAACGCTTAATAATGATGATGACATTTTGTAGCTTTCACCAACACCACGCTCATTTTGTAACTAAAAATAAAGTAAATTTCTTTCATCATAATGATACTAAAAAAACTAGTGACTTAGCAATTAATCAGTACGAGCAATTGATGCCAGAAAAAAGGCTTAAACAACTAATTACTTAGCAATTAATCAGTACGAGCATTTGATGCCAGACAAAAGGCTTAAACAACTGTTGTGTTCATGAAATAACCTAATTATGACAAATATTAAAATAAAAATTACCGGCAGCCGTTAACGAGAGGCACTTATTGTTCCCTAGGGACTTCCTTCGTACTGGAAATAATTATGTAACTTATTTAATGACGCAAACTGTACATAGTCGTTCTAAATAATCAGCCTCGGTTGTCTTTTGAAAAAATGAAACAAGATTCTTGTAATTTACTGCTAACATAGTCTTGAAAACTAAACATCATTTCAGCAAATTCGGGCGGTGCAGGGACTAGAGGGTTGATGTTCATTGAGTGTCTCCAAACATTATGAATATTCGGTGTCCCCAAACTGTTTATGAATTTATTAATAACTAGTGCGTGTCCCATAGAGACTAGTGGTAGTCTGATTCACATCAATGGAACATAGTCTCTCTCCTTTTTGGTTTTTACATATCATTTGCATGACTGAAAATGGGAATGCGACAAAAATTGACCAAAAATTACAATCATGGGGTAGCATTTCATGTTCACTCAGAGTAGCCTTGTAAAATGGATGAAAAGCTTTGAATTGAGAGGAAAAGTTGTGTGAGGGAAAACTTCAGCCACTTATTCTGCACTGTAAGAATCATGAGTTCAGTTTAAGATCTTGCTGCTTTTGTTCTATTGCCTGGAACCTCAAATCCAACATATCTTACAGACATGTTTTCCAGAAAAGAACCTGCACGAAGTTTTCTTTCCTGCAGCTTACAAACTTCAATCCTTCGCATGTCAAGGAGCAAACACAGTTGGGGGGGGGGGGGGGGTATGCCTTTTCTATTGCTGCATCTAGGATGTGGAATAACCTTCATGAGAACGTCAGATAATCTCCCTCAGTAGCCATCTTCAAAACTTATCTAAAACCCCTAACCTTTCTTTCAACAGCTCATTGTACGGCGCTATGAGCAGCGAGTGTTGGATTGTCGCCATATAAATTATACAATGGATAGATACGTGCATAAATTGGTAATTTATAGGTTTTTTGTTCACCCCGTTCAGTTAAGCTGACTGAAACAAGGACTTACTTAGAGAATGGCGTATTAGGACGATTTGTTGAGCGTGATTTAACCCGGGTGTTAAATTCCAACAGCAATGGGAAATGGTAGTAAATTTCCATTTGCGAGTTCAATTTGAATGATATCTGGTACAATGACTTTCTTAGTCACAAGTTCCCGCTTAAGTTTGAATTCCTCAGACTGTAGAGACAGTTGCTATATGTCACATGATTCAGGGCAAGCTTTTTGCAGGTTATGTAAGAGACGTCTCACACCCATACACAATTCTGAACGATTGTGTATGGCACAATGGTAGGCCTACCAGGGTTTACCCATCTGGGTCCAATTTCATAGAGTTGCTGAATCACAAAAAATTGCTAAGCACAACAAAAGTTATGCTTACCAGGATAAGGTTACCAGCCAAAATACAATATCACATGCATAATTCTTGACTGGTATCCTGGTCAATTTTGCTCAGCACAAAATTGCCTGCTTTATACTGGTAAACAAATTTGACGAATTCCGGACATCAGTGCATGTAATGAATGTCGATATTGCAGGTATATCAGAGTCGTGGTTTACACCAGAAAATCCAAGTGACCATTTTGAAATTTCAAACTATACACTAGTCTCCAAACATCGTGAGCATCGAAGAGGCGGTGGTGTCGCCCTAATCATCTTGAGGTGGCTTGGGTTAAAGTTCGACCCCAACGACTGCCACGCGACATATCAGTCCTGTATTTTGCCATCATATATTCACCACCCAACAACCAGTTTGAGAATGAACTTATTGATCACCTTCTAGACAGCTTTGATTTCATTCGCACAAAACATCCACAGGCGGGAGTCACCCTTCTGGGTGATTTAAATCAACTTGACACTAGCCAACTGTGTTTAGGAAATGGCCTCCAACAGGTGGTTACTCAACCTACTAGAGAAGGGGCCATACTTGATAAGATAATAACCAATCTTGCAGATTACTACCAGCAGCCAAATATCTGCTCTCCCATTGGAACAAGTGATCACTGCACAGTTTTGTTTGTTCCAAAGCTGAAAACAACCAGCAAGGAAAACACTTCATATACACGAGTAGTACGACCAATGAAGGATTCCTCAATACGACATTTTGGCATGTGGATCACCCATCATGACTGGCAGGAAGTCTACTCTAAACCTAATGCTACTGACAAATGTACTGCCTTCCACGATACTCTGAGTAAGTCCATAAATACCCACTTCCCAACTAAAACAATCAAGCTACATGTTGAAGACAAACCATGGATGACTAGCCTTATAAAGAATCTTATTCTCAAGAGACAACAATGTTTCAATAAGGAGCACCGTTCACACCAGTGGAAACATCTTCGAAACAAGGTTAAACAAGCTATTGGCAAAGCAAAGAAGAACTACTATTGTACTCGAGTACAGCGTCACAAGAAAGCTAATCCAGCTGAATGGTTTAAGCAAATCAAACTTATGACTAACATGAACAAAAAACAATCATCAATTACCCCACCAGTCGGAGTCAACCAAGATTGCTTTCAAGATGTTGCTAACAGCATTAATAATCACTTTGTTAGTATCTCCGAAAATCTTGAAGTACTTGACATTTCGGATCTTCCTGCATACAGGCCGGATCCCAAACCCTGCCCTACAGTACAGAACTACGAAGTTTATGCAATGCTTAACAAAACAAAGACTAAGAAAGCTGGGGGACCTGATGGCATACCAGCCCGAATTATCAGAGATTTTGCCTGTGAGCTCAGTGACCCTTTGAGTGACATACTTAACCAGTCGTTTTATGAAGGAATCGTACCAGCTCAATGGAAAAGAGCAATAGTGGTCCCTGTCCCTAAAACTAAGCCAGCAATGTGGAACAAACTCAGACCTATATCACTGACAGATCACCTTGCAAAGGTCGCTGAAGGATTTGTAGCAAAATGGCTTCTCGAAGATATTGAGGACGTAATTGACACAAACCAGTATGGCAATCGAAAAGGTGTCTCTACAACGCACTACCTGGTAAAACTCTTAGACACACTACACAAGCATGCTGACAAACCAGGCAGCTCCAGTACAATGGTGATAACGGACTTCAGTAAGGCATTCGACATGGTGGATCACAACATCCTGATCAAAAAATTAATCTCTATGGGAACACGCCCTTCACTTATTACCTGGATAGCCAGCTTTCTGAGTGGCCGAGAACAATGCGTTCGGTATCGCGGGGAACTTAGTGAGTGGAAGTCACTTAATGGGGGAGTACCTCAAGGCACCCGAATTGGACCGCTTGGGTTTTTAGCACTCATCAATGACGCTGTAACTAACACTCCACTTAATACATTTAAGTATGTTGATGATCTCACTGTAGTGGAGACCAATAGCCGCAAATCACCCTCCAATATGCAAACCCAGCTTGACCAATTCGAGGAGTGGGCTGAACTGAACCATATGAAATTAAACAATGACAAATGCTCAACAATGAAGGTGTCATTTCTGAGACAACCAATTCTTAGTCCACCTCTCACAGTTTGTAATATATCATTAAACACCGTCACTGTAACAAAAATCTTAGGACTCCATATCAATGCTGACCTTAAATGGGGAACCCAAGTTGCAGAGATACGGAAGAAGGCTAATGGGAGACTCTTCATGCTCAAAACACTGAGACATTTCAACCTACCACGCGCAGACCTTGTAACTATTTTTACGGGCTTTGTGAGACCTCTAGCTGAATATGCTGCGCCTGTTTGGCATTCAGGAATAACTGCAGCTCAAAATACAGCTGTAGAAAACATCCAAAAGAGAGCGTGTAAAATTATCATGGGCAAAGATTACACTAGCTATGAAGAAGTGCTTGCTATCCTCAACCTTGAAACCCTTGTGGAACGAAGGAAGCAGCTATGCCTGAGTTTTTTCAAGTCCCTGCTTTCTTCTGATCATTTCTGCAACTGGGTTCCACCATGTAGAAAAGAAATTCACCACAGGAACTTGAGAAACTCAAATAAAATCTCTTTACCAATTTGCAAAACCAAACGGTATCAAAATAGTCCGATTATATACATGGCCAATTTATGGAACAAAACTCAATTGTAAAGTATATAATAATAGTTATTTTTCTAATGTTGTAAATACAAATGCACACAATGTTCTGTTTTTATCTAATTGTTGTTAAATTGTTGTAATTCAGCCTTTGTGCTGCGAGGACAGTTTTTTTAATAAACCATTTTATCTATCTATCTATCTATCAAGCGTCGAAGCATATAGAGGTCCATAGCAACACTTAGCAAGAGCCGCAGCCGTAGCCAATTTGGATACAACCCTCTCCCGAAGGTAATTTTTTAAACACTGACCCTCATTTTGTATGGGCAGCATTGAGTATCAAAACTGTATACTACGGGTTAGCAAAACATGTTATCATTGTTAAAGATGGGGCAACATTTTCAATAAAGAAACAATAAAGTCACATGTAAAAGTTTAAGCTGAATACAGTGTCTATTTGTCGAAGGGAAAAATCACTTTAGTATTTCCATCAAAAACGTCGAATCCATCCACGTTTGGCGAGATGACAACAGGTACCAACCGCATCTTTGGCCGCAGCATTCACAAACGGTCACCACGGAAATTTGCATCTCCAAAAGTCGCCTGCAGGCAATCCTTGGAGATTCAGTTATTTTTTGATATACATTTTTTTGCTAGTCGACGGGAGCATTTCAGACGAAATAATTTCACAGGACTAGGCCTACCATTTCCATCTTTATAACAAGTATAAAACATTCGGATTTGCTTATAGGGTTAATTTTGAGAGGATATGGTCGACTGGGGTTCCTTGTGAAGGGTCAGGGTTGGTAAGGGGTAGTTTTGAGAGGACGGGGTCGGTTGGGGTTCCCTGTGAAGGGTCAGGGCTGGTTAGGGTTACGTTTGAGAGGATGGGGTCGGTTGGGGTTCCTTGTGAAGGGTCAGGGTAGGTAAGGGGTAATTTTGAGAGGACGGGGTTAGTTAGGGTTTCATTGTGAAGGGTCAGGGTTGGTAAGGGGTAATTTTGAGAGGATGGGGTCGGTTGGGGTTCCTTGTGAAGAGTCGGGGTTAGTTAGGGTTAATTTTGAAGGATCGAGGTCGGTTGGGATTTGTTCATTACAATAAGTTGACGGACATCCTTCATAGTAATCGTCAACATTAAATAACTCACCGAAACACGCACACAGACACGTTATAGGCCAAATGCACATGCCCTGTTTGGTATGAAACCAATACTCATAAGAAACTCCTACTGAAAATAGTAACTGTTTCCCATGAATATTCATATTGTGTACTTACTGTACAAGCCAAAAAATTTTGTTTGGGGAAAAATTTTACATAATTTATGTACCCGTCGACTTCAAAACGACAACTTTTGCACAAAAGCAAACTGAGCTCTGTCACACGACCATTCACAATTCACGCGTTCGGGGGGGATCGTTGAGGCCGATCTGCTCCACCCACAGCGCCCCACAGTGGGCGGTCTATTTGCCGTTTAATCACTAGTTCATTCATAGTAACTGCACAGTTAGTTACTGTAAATCCTAATGAATATTCAAACCAAATTTGAAAGAAATTGACGTAATTTTACTGTACGTACCTAACCAATATTCATAGACTGTATTCATTAAACCAGAAAATGTTTGCCGTATTGAAATGACCCAGCTGTGCGCCGCGTGCAAGTTCACGGTGCCGCGCGCTGATTGGCTAATCTCATTTTGTTTACGTTAAATGTTACATTAATCGTTCGATATGTCGCGCAAAGTCACGACTCACTGCGTGATCGTTAAATATTCATTACTTCCCAAATCGCTTCGTGCTGTAATTGGCTAGTATTAATGACATGACAGCTCATTAAAGTTTGTCACTCGGCCTGTGCGTACTTATTGTAATGTGTGAAGGGTCAGGGTTGGTAAGGGTTAAATTTGAGAGGACGGGGTCGGTTTTGGTTCCTTGTGAAGGGTCAGGGTTGGTAAGGGGTAATTTTTAGAGGACGGGGTTGGTTGGGGTTACTTGTGTGAAGCTGGTAAAGGGTAGTTTTGAAAGATCGAGGTTTGGGTCCTTGTGAATGGTCAGGGTTGGTAAGGGTTAAATTTAAGAGGACGGGGTCGGTTGGGGTTCCTTAAGAAGCGTCAGGGCTAGTAAGGGGTAATTTTATGGGTCGGGTTGATTATGTTTAATTGGAGGGTCTGGATTGGTTAGGGTTAGTTTTGAAGGTTCGGGGTTGGTTTGGTTAGTTTTGAGGGATCGGGTCTGGTTAGGTCAAGTTTGAAGGATCGGGGTTGGTTCCGGATAATGTCAAACAACTCTTTTGCGAAGTTGAGTAAAACATGAGTGGCTTTTTTTTGCATAAAGTAATTTATTTTGAGCTTGCAGTGCTGAAAAGGTATCTTAAAACATGAACATCATCAATATTACATTATATATACTCATATTATTACATCTATTAATTATCACCAATCAATTTAGTCTGACGGGTACACCATGTACATGTCTCTCCTTGAAAACTTGAGGTGATGGCTCTGTGAGAGCCGGTTGGTTTATTCAATGTAGTGTGCTCTAACGTTGTCGTTATAGGAGTCAGTTACAACGACGAGAGTACAGTTGTCGAAATATTGAGACTAAACCAATCAGCTTTTCCAGGTCCATCATTTTCTCCGTCGTGTACCCGTAAGGTTAAACTAATATCTGTATTCACGTGTAAAGATTCAATTCATACAAAATCGAACATGTTCACATAATTATATACAACACATCTAGATTGTCTCAACTTATATTTGAAATTTTGTTCAGTTCATTACTGAATGTCAAAACATAATTACAATGCGAAATCGCAAAACGGCAAACCAATATAGACCTATATCAAGGTGCTGCCATCTTGATTTCCCCCATTTAAATCAATGTATAACCAAACCGAGGCTGGAAGGAGAAATAGTCTGTTTCCTTTCTGCACAATGAATATTAATATTAATCATGGTTATTGGATACAAGGAACCTGACCAAGATGTGGCAACATGATTTTGGTCTATTGCGCAACTCTAAGAATCCGCGCTTTTATGTAACAATTGACATATTAAGTAAACTTTAATCCTCTCAGAGCAATTGAGAGATTTTTGGAACAATTGCTAGCAGATGGGATGATAGGCCTATTTGCAATTGCATAATCCATTTTTTCACACGGCTTGTTTGTTTGAACACAAGGGACTAACTTATTTCTGGAGTTTCCCTATCGATAAAGTGAAGTAGATTTTGGCGAATGAATTAATGCTAGCTTTGGTTTTCCAACTTAATTAATATTATGGTTTCAAAATGGTTCTGAACAATAGACGGTTTAACTATGCTTATTTAGTAATATTGATACAAGGCCGCTACACATATCACCACAACTGAAATTTTTCGAATACCCGTACATGAGCGGCTGTCCTAAATACAATTTCTTTTCTGATTGGACCGGTTCACGTCGGGGCAACACCATTCCACCCTATACACACTCCCTGCTGCCCAGACATCGATACCAAAGACCAAAACAAAGATATCACCTTTTGTCGAACTAGCAGATCCTTTCGTAACAAACATAACTTCATTATTTCAAATAGTTATGAAAACAAAGTGGTGTTTGAAGCTTTGCATGGTGTTGACAAAATAAGAAATAGCTATAAATGGTAAACTATAGCGGGTCAAACCATGTGTGTACGATCTCTTTTGGGAGGAGTGTTTGCTCTTTTCAGAGCCGGTTTGGTCTCCTATTAGACGTTTCGAACAATACTCTGCTCGTCTTCAGGAAAATGCTGGAGTGCTAATGATGCTGCAGCTAATGTAATCCTTGAGGGATGCACGTTTGGGCGGGAAGTATCCAATTTACTATGTATAGTTATTATTTAACTACGAAAACAATCGTTAATCAAAAACTTGCAAATCTTATTGAACGAGGCCGCGTTTATAAGTAAACGGCGCACAGGGAGTGCTTAATAAAGTTGTTATGTGTGTGAAGCAATTAATATTTTTCTGAAGGTGTGACATCATTTTTCAATAATCAGTTTCTTTAAGATGGCAGCTCGAGAAAAGGGTTTCCCGGAAAGATTGATAAAAAAAATTGCAAAAACTCCACATAAAAGTACTTTTGAGGTTCCGAAAAAGAATTTTACATTATTGTGAAATTAAGTTCTTACTCTGCTCCAAGAAAAGTAAAAGAGAGTAATATTTATAATGAAAAATGAATTATAAGAATGCTTACGTTAATGACAACATTTTTAAAATATCATATGAGCCTGGTATTATACAAAAGATTACCACAAATAGAGAATTAACATTTAACCACTAAAAGGGCACGTTGCCTTCGGACTGGGAGCTTTGGGCTATAAAAAAGCGTTTGTTATGAAATGAATATGGTTGGAAAGATTGTCAACATTAGAAAATGATTCAAATAAACAACCCTTGAAAATGTGTAGTTGTTTTGTGTTTTTTGTGTTTTTTGGGGGGAGAGGGTGTAAATTCATGACAGAACACAGTCCGCTATTTTGTAGAACCAAATGTTTGACTTAACAAGATGTATGTTCTGCTGGCTATTTCCAGAGGCAACTACAATTTCTTTTAAATCAGGAGCAATACAATAGCAAAACTCCGAGAGATTTGAAGGCAATGTGCCCCTTTAATATTCTTAAATAGTAGTTTGCCCAGAGTATTGAGCAACCTTTTACAGGAGCAATAGTGGTGGTGATACGGAGCGCTGGCAGATTAACATTGATGCATCAACACACCGTCTATCGCGCCAGCCTCCTGTACAATGACCTGTCGGGCAATCTTCGTTTCCGCCGCCGCGACTGTCCGGCTCACCATCAGCCCATCTCTTGTCATTCACGTCAACACCTTCACCATCCAAACACACCCAGGTACCTGAACCGAGTCAATACGAAATAAAAAGTATCATTACATAGACTTGTGGACAAGTCGTTAAATGTCGG
Organism: Leptasterias polaris; assembly: GCA_037783415.1. Taxonomy (NCBI): domain Eukaryota; kingdom Metazoa; phylum Echinodermata; class Asteroidea; order Forcipulatida; family Asteriidae; genus Leptasterias; species Leptasterias polaris. The sequence goes on along the minus strand of JAZGTN010000016.1, from coordinate 62,321 downwards.
TCGCGGTGATAGCGAAACGGCTCTCTTGCAACTATCACGCGAGAGCGCCGCTCTGGGGAAGAGGGCTGCTCTCATGACTATTATTATGCATGCTATCATTTAACTTGAGGGTGCACCCCACTAATAGGCAGAAAACAGATCGTCGTCCTCATTAAAATGTTGCAGGCACTCAAAATTGTCTCTATTAAACAGATTTGAGAGCCCAATAAAAGGGAAAAGGCAAACATTTTGCCCAATTGTGACCCTGGGGTTGTTCACTTCCAATTTGAGGTATTTTGGATGACATAGGCCCTGAAATAAATGGTTTTATTTGCCGAGAGGTGTAGGGAAATTTTTTCAAGATTGATGCTCGGACGTTTGGAAAATTTCACCGGTGCAGGGGTGTGTTTATTTAGAGGGGAATAACTCGACGAAACCATGGGACTCCCCATATCAAATTGAGTAGAGAATAACAGTTCAAGAGTCAATTGATAATTTTCCCTTTACAGTAAAAATCTGGGAGACTTATAAGTAATTGTTTTGGTAGTTTTGAATATTTAGCATTTTACACTGTATTATTTTGATCTTAAGAGTTTATTTAGTGGAGCGCTCCTTATAAAGAAACAATCGTGAAAGCAGCAGTCTCGCGAGGTAGTTGCGAGAGAGCCGTTTTGCTATCACAGCGACAGACATTAGTCCACAAGTCTACTATAAGGGCACTCTAAAATTCTTTTTTGGACAAAGTATTGTGCTTAAAATGATGAGAGTAAGTTACTGAGTCGATAAATGATCTGAAAAGGGGAAAATGTTATTGCGTTTGTCTACAACAAGGTCAAACATGTTGGAGCATTTACATGTACTTTCAGCAATGTGAGAGGAAAAACCAGCATGACACACTGTGTACATTTTAAGGACAAGTCAGTAGTTATGTCCAAATCCTCCATCACAAAATTATTTACATGTATCTTTTTTCGTAATAGGATTATAAAAGCCATACAAGTTATTTAATTAATCGACAAGAGAGGATTAATTAATGTGGAAAGGCGGTAAAAGGGGAAATAAAAGGAAGGGGGGCTTGAGTGTGGGGACAGGTTTTGCTTTCCCTCCAACTTTTCTAACCATGTATACATATTGAGTTGAAAATTGTGAACTTTATAACACAATAAGAAAATACATAGGCTATTTTACCACATTTAATTGTCCTTCCAAGTTTCATTTTACCTAGCTGTTAAGGGGGAAGGGAATAAAGGAGTGGGCGGGGGTTGGGCGGGGCATGTTGCCCAATACCATTCCAGACACTAAACGGTTAGTTGTGGACCAGAGTTGAGACTGTAAACTAGTGTTTATGCTAAAAGGGTTTGGGCTGATGGATAGAGTTTTGGGTGTAGGCTAGGGTTTGGGCTGACGGCTATAGGGTTTGGGGTGTAGGCTAGGGTTTGGGCTGACGGCTAGGGTTTGGGGTGTAGGCTAGGGTTTGGGCTGACGGCTATATGGTTTGGGGTGTAGGCTAGGGTTTGGGCTGACGGCTATAGGGTTTGGGGTGACGGCTATAGGGTTTTTGCTGATGACTATAGGGTTTTGGGTGTAGGAAATATGTTTGGGCTGACGACGGCTAGGGTTTAGGCTGAGGGCTAGGGTTGGTTTCACACGCATCATAATGTTTTCGGGAACTTGACATTCATGATGCCATATACACCACCCTCCCCTACTCATCTTCACATATTCTGTTGATGGTTTTTCTATACTTTTTTCTTGAACAACCAGCCACTATTGACTCTTGAGTCTCATACTCGTCGTAGTCTAACAATTAAAAACAAACACAGCAAACCACTCTTTGAAACGTTGAAATATTCTGTTAATTTTACATTATCACTATACTAACTGACTGAATTAAACGTCAATGGCTGATAAAACTACTTATGCCATGCCAGCTATCGGTTGGACCTTTAATACCTCCATCCGCCCCCAACCACTTTCAATAGAATGTGTAAGTTTCCTGCGTGTTCGAACTTCTGGGACCAAGTTGATAGTCTTCGCTCGTTTATTTCGGTTCTCGACAGTAGTTAGTAGGGTCTATAGCCGACATTTCTATAGACATGATGTAACAGAACAATGGGGAATTAATAAGACAAAGGGGATTAGGGGGATTAAAATTACGAGAACAAAGGGACGCAAAAATTCAAAAATCTTTAGCCGACAATTCAAAGGGATATGAGGAGAACAAAGGGGGGGATGACCTTAAAATCTAGATCTCCCAAGATAAACAAGTAAACAATCTAAAAAATCTTTAACCGATAATTCAAAGGGATATGAGGAGGACAGAAGAACCTAGAAATCTTGATCTGTCATTAGTAGAAGATGGATGAATGTGGAGAACAAAGGGGTGACCTTAAAATCTAGATCTGCCAAGATAAACAAGTAAACAATCTAAAAAATCTTTAGCCGACAAGATAAACAAGTAAATAATAAAAAGGGCGCAAAAGTCATTGAATGTAAAGTAATAAATAGTAAATACCAAAATGGCTAATGCACCGAATGTACCTTCGATGGGATCGTTTGATGTAGCGGGTAGTAGTCATCATAGTACAATAGTTTAGGCCGAGTAAATTAGCTAATGAAAATCCACGTCGCGAGAGCCGAGGATAAGACGGCATGACACCGTTGAATTTGTGTTATGTTATTTATATTCTTAGTGTGTTAAATCATGCAATTGCACTACCAACATAATGCGAGGATAATTTTGTATAGGCCTATTTGTCTTTTTAAAAAACAATTTATCAGTGGAATAAAAAAACCGCTACCCCATAATTTGGTGTTAATAACGCGTACAGTCAATTCGATTCTTTAGAATCGAATATTTGGCTGTTACTTTTAGCAAGTAAAAGACAAATTTGTTGAATTCTTAGCTTATTGAGAGAAAAATGCACTCACACTAAATGGACTATTCATTCACTAAATGGACTGATCATTCGGACCAACAAATTGATCCTTATCGTTCGGTACTCAAACCTATTAATCAATACAACAGTTTAAACAATTTTGAATGTTTCTTCTACAAGTTACCAAACAATCTTAACTGTCTACCCAGTCCATCTCAAGACTGTTTAGTTGCACATCGTTACGATTAGCATGGAAAATAAACTCACAAAATTCAGATGGCGCGCATGAAAAACCAACACGTTACCATAGCTCCATATAACGACGGCATCTCGATCTCTTTTAATATTATGTCATTGTTTCTCCCGATACTTCTTACTCAAATTGATATTTTAAAAATTATGATTCTTTTAGGCAGAACAACGCATATGGACATTGTTCCATGATTTATACATACGTACACAATCGATAGTATACCTACAACATTGGACCTTACAACAAATTTTGCAATTAGGTCATGTACCCCTTTGTTGACGAATCGACTAGTGTTCCCCCACTATTTTGTTTTGGTAAAGGATTAAATTTGTCACACATACTGTTTGTCCTTTAAGAAGCATGGGCGTTGGCGTTCGGAAACCGCCAAGGATGGATACATTAAAGATACTATGAAAGAGAGGCTCTCTGTTTCCCAAAATTTGGGACTATAAAGAATATCAATATATAATTAACTGTAAAGTAATTAGAGATTAAAGGTATAACAACCAAAGGTTAAGAACTCAAGGTTAACACCAATTGTGATGTAGAAACAAACTGAGAGAAGATTAAGGTAATTAGAGATTATAATAATGGAATTAACATAAAGAAATGAACCAATTCCAAGAAGGTTAAATTCAATCATGATGTGGAAACCAAAAATGATATTATTATTGTAGATATTAACTAGAGATTAAGATATAATAATTAAGATTAAGATCAAGCAATGAAAAGATCCCTATTGGAAGGAAACCATAACCCAGGTATTAAAAAATTGATGATATCGAAAAGGAATAGAAAACAAGTTTGATATGAATCACCTATAGAGATATTGTAACCAAGCATTACGGTTATAGACAGAAACGGAATAAATTTTCAGCGCTAAAGTGTGATCATAAATCAATGTTACCTAGTACACTTCCCGTTCTTTAATTTCTGAGATATTTGGGGACCACGTTGATATGTCCAACGCTTGCATCGAAGCTCGGTGTTCCCCAAACGTAATGTCATTTATAAAATGTATTCCTTTTCAGGTAAAATAATTAGGAAGGCGGCAATGAAAATAATTTATTGTCGTTTGAGAAGACGAATTAGACAATAAATGTATTTTCGTTGGGTCAAGCCTGAGCGCGTTATTTGAATAGGTATGCAAAGCAGCAAGGAGCTGCACTGCTTTGGAAGGAGGGTGTTGGCACTGACCGAATCCAATGCAAGCAAAACAGACGTCTTATTTTATAATAATAATAACGTATAACCTGAGGATTAGTTTCTCCTTAGATATGAACAAGGTCTTCAGATCCAAATAATCTGATGGAGAGAACTGAAGAAAGCCCAATTGAACAGTTCCAGAAAAGGTCTTCAGATCCAAATAATCCGATGGAGAGAAACGTATAACCTGAGGATTAGCTTCTCCTTAGATATGAACAAGGTCTTCAGATCCAAATAATCTGATGGAGAGAACTGAAGAAAGCCCAATTGAACAGTTTCAGAAAAACGAAGGCCCCCTGCACGGATCCACAAGGACAAGCAAGTATCAAGCTGGCGACCAGTATCACATGAGAACATATCCTTTTCTAATCCATTATTGTCTGTCCAACGCTTGCATCGAAGCTCGGTGTTCCCCAAACGTAATGTCATTTATAAAATGTATTCCTTTTCAGGTAAAATAATTAGGAAGGCGGCAATGAAAATAATTTATTGTCGTTTGAGAAGACGAATTAGACAATAAGTTAAGATTGTTTGGTAACTTGTAGAAGAAACATTCAAAATGGTTTAAACTGTTGTACTGATTAATATTAACAGAGATTGAGATGCCGTCGTTATAAACATGGAGCTACGGTAACGTGTTGGTTTTTCATGCGCGCCATCTGAATTTTGTGAGTTTATTTTCCATGCTAATCGTAACGATGTGCAACTAAACAGTCTTGAGATGGACTGGGTAGACAGTTAAGATTGTTTGCTAACTTGTAGAAGAAACATTCAAAATTGTTTAAACTGTTGTACTGATTAATAGGTTTGAGTACCGAACGATAAGGATGAATTTGTTGGTCCGAATGATCAGTCCATTTAGTGAATGAATAGTCCATTTAGTGTGAGTGCATTTTTCTCTCAATAAGCTAAGAATTCAATAAATTTGTCTTTTACTTGCTAAAAGTAACAGCCAAATATTCGATTCTAAAGAATCGAATTGACTGTACGCGTTATTAACACCAAATTATGGGGTAGCGGGTTTTTTATTCCACTGATAAATTGTTTTATTAAAAGACAAATAGGCCTATACAAAATTATCCTCGCATTATGTTGGTAGTGCAATTGCATGATTTAACACACTAAGAATATAAATAACATAACACAAATTTAACGGTGTCATGCCGTCTTATCCTCGGCTCTCGCGACGTGGATTTTCATTAGCTAATTCACTCGGCCTAAACTATTGTACTATGATGACTACTACCCGCTACATCAAACGATCCCATCGAAGGTACATTCGGTGCATTAGCCATTTTGGTATTTACTATTTATTATTCCTATTACTTTACATTCAATGACTTTTGCGCCCTTTTTATTATTTACTTGTTTATCTTGTCGGTTAAAGATTTTTTAGATTGTTTACTTGTTTATCTTGGCAGATCTAGATTTTAAGGTCACCCCTTTGTTCTCCACATTCATCCATCTCCTACTTATGACAGATCAAGATTTCTAGGTTCTTCTGTCCTCCTCATATCCCTTTGAATTGTCAGCTAAAGATTTGTTAGATTGTTTACTTGTTTATCTTGGCAGATCTAGATTTTAAGGTCACCCCTTTGTTCTCCACATTCATCCATCTCCTACTTATGACAGATCAAGATTTCTAGGTTCTTCTGTCCTCCTCATATCCCTTTGAATTGTCAGCTAAAGATTTGTTAGATTGTTTACTTGTTTATCTTGGCAGATCTAGATTTTAAGGTCACCCCTTTGTTCTCCACATTCATTCATCTCCTACTTATGACGGATCAAGATTTTTAGGTTCTTTTGTCCTCCTCATATCCCTTTGAATTGCCTGTCGCGGGTTCATACATTTTAACATCATTCCCTGTTTTGAACACACATTTACGCCTCTTGTTAACAATACGGTATGCCACACCACTGCACTTTGGAACTCCCTACCTGTATCTTGTTTTCCATCAACTCTGTCACAGCTCAAGATGAACGTGAACAGATATTTCCTTTAACTTTTTAGATTTTTAGTTATCTACCTTGTAGCGATTTGTCATAAAATAAAACCAATTACATGGATTACAATTATATTGAACAACATTTCTAGAATTGTATACAAACCTTCAGTTTGAATGTCGCTGCAACCAATCCAGATCCTGCCGCAGTTGCTCATTTTGAGGAGGTGTTGTAATTCGTCATCGGTCTGAGGGACAACTATCACACCGCCCAACCCAACACAAATCTGCTTGCCCTCTTCCCATGTAACTTCGGCGTCATGCATCTTGTAGCATTTGTGTTGCCACTGGCTCCAAGTATGGGGGCATGGCTTCCAACACCACCCATTTACGGCAGCGTAGTTTACCATCATAAATATACCAACAGCACCCAGCAGTTTACTCGCCAACATTTTGGAGACTGGCTCTTGACAAAATGAAATTTCTGCCAGATACATAAATAGCCAAGAAGGTGCAACCTTCCCAGAACGGAACTGCGTTGAGGTACCCAAGGCTAATTATTGACGTACAATTGTCGTTAATATAGTCATTGGTGATATGTCCCTCGGGAACAAAAGGTGCCTCTCGTTAATTGCTCTCGTGAAATTGAAACTTATGCCAGATAATAGGCCTACAAGTAACCAAGAAGGTACAACCTTCACAGAACGGAACTGCACCGAAATGCTTCAATTACCAATAACAACACGATTCATCGAGTCACAAAAGAAACGGCGCAACGCGGAGTTCTCAAGTTACGCATAATAAGCTGTGGCGTAGTATGAAATTTACATGAGACAAACATTCAAATTTCCAGTAAAACTTGTGAACAATGTTTTTCGCAAAGACTTGAAAGTTATTTAACCGACGGAAGATATTCCCCAAATCAAAATTCACACTCACCTCAGTGCATATTAAACGCCTTAAAGGGACACGTTGCCTTCGGGTTGGGCGCTGTTGGGCGCTTTTGGGCTATAACAAGCGTTTGATTTAAAATGAGCACGGTCGGTAAGATGTTTAAAAAGTAGAATATAGGCTAATGATCCACACAAACGTGCCTTAGAAATGCTTCGCTTTTGCTAAATTTCGCAAAACAAAACGCTCCGCCATTTATGGGAGTCAAGATTTTGACTCCCATAAATGGCGGACAAATTCTATTAGTCTTATTTCCAGAGTTGCAGCTGTTGAACTACGACTCATGAGCAATTATTTTATTACGTGTGATGTGCCGTGTTTTTTTTAGTCGTGTCCACAATAAACATTGGGTATAACATTGTCCCATGACAGTATTCTTACCCTGATTGGCGAGGTTTTCGTTTCTTCTTTTTTGACACGTCTTCTACGGCGCGGTGTGGACGTGTTTACTTGTACATGTACGTGTATCACACATGTCGTCGAGTAGAGAATGGTATATTACCTGGGGTTCATGTGATATGTTTACCAGGCCACAGGCTACGGTGCCAGCCTACTGCTCTTCATCGCGCATTATTGCCCATTACACCTATGATCGTATTGACGGCTTGAAATACGTATACATTTCGCGGGACATGTCTCGGAGGTCAGAGGTCAATGTTTGTTTTTTTAAATTACCATTCACTAATTATAAAACATTGAAGGTGTTTTATTGCAAGAACAACTCTTAATAACTATAAGGAACACCTCCAACCGTGAGATTTCGTGAGATCTTAAGGCAACGTGTTCCTTTAACATTCTGTGTATGTCTTGTTTGTTTTGTAATTTGTTTGTAAAATTATGTTCTCGTCACAATGCAAGCCACCCCCCGAACAATTAATAATTGGAAATAACCTTTTTTTTTAAGCTGGCCGGTTTTTGTAGGAATATTACACAATCTTGTATGTTGTTTTCCTCAGGCAGACTTCTCACTGACCCATATTACAGTTTGACCTATTTTTCCCCCAATGATTTCCATTGTTCTGTTTTTGGTTGATAGGCTAACATAACAGTTACGGTAAATCAATGTCTGTTGCAGTTTTCATAGTCGAACACAAAATATAATAACGTTATATCGACATATGCGCTAGATAGGATACGGTTGGCGCTTTTTTAAAAGTTAATCACTAAATCTTTGATTTAAATTGATTATTTCCAAAAAATACCCCCCCAAAACAGTGTTAAACTTGCGAACAAAAACAATTGTAATTTTTTGAAAGACTTTGTTCTGTTGTGTACTTGAAAACCCTAGGGGGATATCCTGAAGTTTACATGTACGGCTGAAGACCCTCAATGGTTTTTTTAAAAGGCAGGTTGTACTTTTGGTCATTACACCAAAGACTTACTTGGTAAAGAGCACTGGAGAGCTGTTGATTTTATCATTGTCAGAAACTACCCCCTTTGAGGTAATGTAGTTTTAGAGAGAGGGGTAATTTTTCACCAAAGAAACTGAATGTGAGGAAGGTTTCCGTCAGGAATCGGGCATCTGAAAGCACACAATTCTATGCAACTTTATTTTTCATCTCAAGTTCAGTATTTTCTTGCAACTTCGACTACATTTTCACAGGTTTGTTATTTTATGCAGTACACCAAGTGAGGAAACTGATCTTTGACAATTACCAAACATAAACACTGCCTTTTCAAAAGTTTTTCGATTAGGGCCATGATCCCATTAGATCATGGAGCTATACAAAGATAGAAACACTGTATCAACAAATGTACAGTGTAGATCGTGCATACACCGTGCATAGAACCACTGCAAAAGCGCTGACTATTATTTCATTGTCATTAGCATTACTTTTAACAAGTCAACTGTGAAGAATGAAAAATAATAAAGATCCAATAAAAACGATTCCTATTGATTTGACAAACGCCTACCAATGAGTAGATTATTTTTGACGTTGAGTTTTTTCTTCAAACACAAGCTGGTGAGCATTTCCTTCTACCGCATGTAACAGCAAAAAATGCTTTAAAATGCCATCTTTGGGTTTCAACTGTTTTTGCTAAAAAGTGAACGATTTTTTATAATATTAACTAAAATGTGTTTTCTGTCTACTGGCTGAAGCCCCGGTAGGCCACCAGAGGGTTAGGGTTAAATTTGAAGAGTCGGGGTTGGTTAGGGTTAATTTTGAGGAGTCGGGGTTGGTTAGGGTTAATTTTGAGGAGTCTTGGTTGGTTTTGGTTAATTTTGAGGTGTCGGGGTTGGTTTGGGTTAATTTTGAGGAGTCGGGGTTCGTTTGAGTTAATTTTGAGGAGTCGGGGTTGGTTTGGGTTAATTTTGAGGAGTCGGGGTTGGTTTGGGTTAATTTTGAGGAGTCGGGGTTGGTTTGGGTTAATTTAGAGGAGTCGGGGTTGGTTAGGGTTAGTTTTGAGGAGTCGGGGTTAGTTAGGGTTATTTTTGAGGGGTTGGGGTTTGTTAGAGTTAATTTTGAGGAGTCGGGGTTGGTTAGGGTTAATTTTGAGGTTTCGGGGTTGGTTAGGGTTAATTTTGAAGAGTCGGGGTTGGTTAGGGTTAATTTTGAGGAGTCGGGGTTGGTTTGGGTTAATTTAGAGGAGTCGGGCTTGTTAGGGTGGTTAGGGTTAATTTTGAGGAGTCGGGGTTGGTTAGGGTTAGTTTTGAGGAGTCGGGGTTAGTTAGGGTTATTTTTGAGGGGTTGGGGTTTGTTAGAGTTAATTTTGAGGAGTCGGGGTTGGTTAGGGTTAATTTTGAGGTTTCGGGGTTGGTTAGGGTTAATTTTGAGGAGTCGGGGTTTGTTAGGGTTAATTTTGAGGAGTCGGGGTTCGTCTGTGTTAATTTGGAGGAGTCGGGGTTGGTTAGGGTTAGTTTTGAGGAGTCGGAGTTGGTTATAGATGTGTTGGGAATTATTTGTATTTAGACCTACTTGTATTTATATAAAAGAGTTTCCTTAAATGTTTTTTTAAATGACTTCATATTGTTAAGTTTCCGAAGAGAATTGTCGAAAGAATTCCACAGTTTGGGTCCTGTATACTTAATATTTCGTTGGGCAAGTGAAGAGCGAGTTAAGGGAATGTGAAAAAGGGAGGCTTGGCGTGTAGGATATGAATGTACCAGTTTATTACTGGTGAACATTGTAGTAAGACATTTAGGTAATTCCTTATGAACTAACTGAAACATAAAGCTGCCAAGTTGCAGATTGTATAGATCATTTAATTTTAAGGTTTTATCTTTAACAAAGAAGGGATTAGTGTGAGCTAAATAGTGAGAGTTGTTGACAATGCGCAGAGCTCGTTTTTGCAAGATAGTCAATCTGTTAACTGTTGTAGGGGCAGCACTGCCCCATGCTAATATACCATAGTTAATATAAGATAATATTAAGGTATTATACAGAGAAAGTAAAATATGATGTGGAAAAAATGCCTTAAGTTTATTAATAATACCTATATTACGGGAAATTACTTTACATAAGTAATCGATGTGGTATTTCCAGGACAGTTTATTGTCAATATATAAGCCTAGGAATTTTACACTATTTGTTAAGTTGATCACCGTATTATCAATACAAATGTCTGTAGGAAGAATAGAGTGCTTGTTGCTAAACAGCATACATGTAGTCTTGTTAAGATTTAAGGATAATTTGTTAGATTTAATCCAGTCAGAAACAGAACAAAGTTCTGAATTTATGGTATTAACAAGAGTAACAATATTTGTATGGCTATACAATAAATTAGAGTCGTCGGCAAATAGAACGTAAGAAAGAAGTTTGGACGAACTAGTGATATCATTGATGTAAATTAGAAAAAGCAAGGGTCCGAGGATTGATCCCTGGGGTACCCCACAGGATAATGTGCGATAGGAGGATATATTTGAATCAATTGAAACACACTGCCTCCTGTTAGACAGATAACTGGTGAACCACTCTTGTGATTTTCCACGAATACCGTAATGGTTTAGTTTATACAGCAAGATGTCATGATTTAGTGTATCGAATGCTTTAGAGAAATCAAGAAAGATACCTAAAGTGTGTTGAGAGTTGTCGATTCCTGTCACAATACTATTAATGAAATGGAGAATTGCATGTGAAGTAGAATGTTTAGCACGAAACCCAAATTGATAATTGGAAAGGATATTATGTTTCTGAAGAAACCCAAGTAGGCGCCCATAAACTACTCTTTCTAAGATTTTCGAAAAGCTTGGAAGAATAGATATAGGACGGTAATTACTAACATTTTCAGATTCGGAAATTTTAGGGATTGGAATGACTTTCGCAATTTTCATATTTTTTGGAACCACACCGGTAGAGAGGGAAACATTAATAATGTAAGTTAAGGGATCGGCAACTGCATTGAAAACGTTTTTGATAACAAAAGTAGTAATAGAGTCAAAGCCACAACTGTTTTTACAAGAGGATTATTAACAATATCACAAACCTCTTGCTTAGTAACTGGGTTAAGGAACATAGAGTGTGGATTGGGATCAGAAAGGTAACCAGTGAAATTGGTCTTGCATCGGGAAATCTTATTGGCTAAGTTAGGGCCAATACTAACAAAGTAGTTATTAAAAATGTCAGCCATGGCGGAAGGATCTTTAATTAAGTTTTCATTGTGAGAGATACCCAGTATTTTCTGAGAGGGACTTTTATTTAAAACCGAGTTTATTATTTTCCAGGTTTTTTAAATATTATTTTCCTCCTTATGAAATTGAAAAGAGTAATAATCTCTCTTAGCTACTCTCAGAACTTTCGTTAAGACATTTTTATATCTTTTGTAATCATTGAGATTATCCTCGGTACGCTTTTTAAGGTACTTACGATAAAGTCTGTTTTTTACGTTTATCGACTTCAAAAGAGAACCAGAGACCCATTGTAATTTTGGAACGTTTTTGTTGGTTTTAATTTTATTTGTAGGAAAGGTGCAATTTGCATCATGGATATGGTTAAAGATCCCAATAAAATTATCATAAGCCAAATTCGGTTCACTTGCATTAAAAACAGATGACCAATCAGCAGTCCTCAGATCCTGATGCAAAGATTGCAGGTTATCTTTAGTGTATTGACGGGAGCAATTTGTTTTGGGGATAGTTGACTGGAGTTTGCAGATTGGAAATGAAGTGGATATAGGAAAGTGGTCAGATATGTCGGATATTAAAATTACAGACCTCGATGGGGATAGAATATTTGTAAATATATTATCAATCAGGGTGGCAGATGTTTTAGATATTCTTGTGGGTTTATCAATTAAAGGTAAGAATGAGTGCGAAAAAATAGTATCCAGAAACTCTCGAGTGTGTGGATTACTATCATAATCTAACAGATTAATATTAAAATCGCCAGAGAGAATACAATTCTTATTCTCAGAAGCAAGGAGACTAAAAGTTTCTTGAAAAATAGACATGAAGTTATTATGTGATGCTTGGGGCGGTTTATAAATAACTCCAATAACAGTGTTTTTGGTTGAAGGATTTGGAATTTCAATAAATAGTGATTCCATTGAATTTGTGGAATGACTGAGGTTTTGCCTCACCTTATATTGGATAGCAGAGGAGACATAAAGAGCAACGCCCCCACCTATTTTGTCTAGTCTATTATTAGTAATAAGTTTGTAATCAGGGAGAGAAAACATGTCTGGAGATGAATCTTTCAACCAGGTTTCTGAAAGGGCAATTATTGAGAATTTACTTAAAGATTGAAGGCAAAGTTTTAAAGGATCAACATTTTTAGGGAGACTTCTGATATTAAAGTGAATAATTGAACAGTTTGAATCGGGATATTTGGAGATATCAATAAATTCATTTTCAGCAGAATAAATACAATTGTTAACGACAGGGTTGGGATTATTTGGATCAGGGTTGAAGAGTAAGTTAGACATACATAGATGAAATGGATTTACGTCATTAGCAGAGCTACTTGAATTGTCATTTAGTTCGTCAACCACGTTCTGAAAATCATCATTGTCTAGAGAATTAAATGGAAATAAGTTAGACATACATACTGGACAGAGCCAGGGGACATCAATGGTAGAATATTTGTAGTATTCGCATGGGGACATGGTTGTGCATTTTAAATGAACCCATTTGTTACAGATATTACAACATGATCGCAGTTGATTCACCTTGACAAGACAATTACAAGAAACACATGGGGATTTTACGGGCATTCCAATTAAGGAACACAAAACTGATAAACTTAAAAACAATAACACAAATGAAAATGTTAACAATGAAAGCTAAATAACAAGAGCTATGGAGATAAAGCCAAATGTTTCACACACAAAAAATCATGAATTGACACCGCATAGAAGGCAAAACAAATCAAATTAATGCATATTGATGACAATGCAGATGTTATGAGTGAAGCTGATGAATTAAGCAGTCAGATGAATAGACACAATCGGCGACCGCAGCACGCGACCCATAGCGGGCATAACAATGCAAACAAACCAAGCAAGTAAGATCAGTGTGGATGAAACGCATGGTTGCTTCGAAGTTCTACTTACTGCGCATCACTTGCCCGGCCCGCCCACAGCGTACACCCACCATGAGCCACGCGCCGCAGTCGCCGATCGTGTCCATTAAACCATTCAAGCAGAGTGGCAGCTGAAGGAACAGCGAGCGGAGTGTGGAGTTACATGTTTTCAAGCTGGGCTATTGATGATACAGATACCTTGTGGTTGTTTTTGAGCAGGCAAATGATACGGCCATCCAGGGACCAGGCGTTGGTGACACTCTTGGGTGTTGTTGGGCCGATTTCAGCAAGGCGAGACGGGATGGGGTCAGACTTTCGGTAATTCCCATACCGGTGCCCTTCATCAGACGTTTACCCCGGAAGGCCTTGGCTCGATTTAAGTAGCGTACAAACTTGACAATCATGGGTCTTGGTCGCTGTTTCCTTGAGCTACGGGGACTTTGTTGTGGCTTTCCGAGTCGGTGAGCACGGTCAATATCATTTATGCAGATGTGTAAGTCAGGCATCACTGCGTTCAATCTGGAGATAACAACAGATTCTGGGGGCTCTCTGTGGTCATCCGAGTCATCCAAACCATGGATGATCAGGCAGTTCCGCCGGCTGTATTGCTCCAGGTCATCAAGCTTAATCTGGAGGGCTTCGTTTGTTTCCTGAAGAGTAGAGTTTTTAACTTCTAGCGTTGTTATGGCGTCACTCATATCATCAGAATCCATCTGGAGAGATTGGTACATGTGCTCCATTGATTTCACCAAGGATATTAGTAGTGGTTCCGATTTGGCCAGTCTATTAACAATGGAGTCGATGCCATCTGTGGATATGAGCTTGGTGACCAGAGCCTCCGCTACCGCTTCAACAATGGGGGTCAAAATGGCCGGATCTGACAGGATTACCTTGGTAAGATTGTCTTTAAGGTCGTTCATAGGGGCAACCAGCCCGAGATTGCTAGTGGAGGCGGGTGGATCTAGTCGGACCAGAGGCTCTGAAGGCCGCTCGGTATTTGGCGCCACGTCTTGTACATCGCCGCCATCTTTGGTGCGAGTGGATGAGCGCTGAGGAGGCGTTCGTCTGGTTTTTTGGATCTGGTATCACTCATGGCTGAGGTTGACAATCACAAATTCCAGTCCTGGATTACCTTGGCTGTACAACTAACAATCAGATGAGGAGATAGCCACCTACGAACGACCGTAATGGTAAATTAGGTGATTTTTTTGCGGAGCTTTAAACTCACACCCGTCGCATTCGATCAACTGTCCTAAGTTCTTGAGATATGGTCCCACTTCCGGTTGACCTGGAAGTAAAAGTCATCATGGGGTCACGGTTACCCAAGGCTAATCTCCAATGCCCAAGGAGTCTATAACTGAAAAAAGTGTGAAAATCGGTTGTGTAGTTCTTGAGATATGGTCCCACTTCCGTTTGACCCGGAAGTTAAGGTCAACATGGGGTCACGGTTACCCAAGGCTTACCTTCAATGCCCAAGGAGTCTAAAACTGAAAACAGTTTGACGATCGGGTGTAGTGGTCTCAAGATTGGCTAATCAAATATTCACCTCGCTGTAAATGGGCTACTAATTAAGAATTTAAAAAAAAAAAATTTACATTGAGAGTTAAGTTCATATACTAAGGTTTAATTTGATATAGGATCTAACTCTTTCATATTTTTATGCTTTAGGATATAAGGTCACATGCACGGTAGTCTCGATTGGCGACGTTCATTTTGTTTATTGCGATGTCCCAACACGAATTACTGTCCGCAACACGAATTACTGGAGAAGAGATATCTGTATCACACGCACATCTGGATCAAAAGAACCAGATTTATAGACTTGACCAGTCCTTCTGAGTCAGCCTCCCAAACAGTCAATGTAGCGCCCTCTATTGGTGGCTAGTACAAAAAACTTTTTTTTTTACTTGAAATTTTGTTTATGAAACTGCTGTTACATGGTTCACCAACTGTTTCAGAAACGGTATGTTGACAAAAAATAACCGTGAATGCTCAGGCTTATACATGTACGTAAGCCTGTGACGATTACACAGCTAATTGTGACAGATCTTACGGTTAAACGTTCACATTTGTACGGTTCGGATAAACGTTAAAAAATTCACTTAAAAAGTGCCGTGTTATGCTGACCATAATAACTGCGATCACGATTTTCACAGCACAATATCCCATAAAACACACACACATATTCCCAATTTACAGACTCGTAGTCTTTGTTATTTCAATACAACTGTGCGTGCAGCAATTTGTGAGAAACATTAAACGCTAGGGGGCGTTCCACAACAATTCAATTGCGCAACATGCTCGCTTTTGCAGGTGCGCAAAGTCAAAATTCTGCAATAAAGAAGGAAGACACAATGTTTTTGATCACATGCTGGTTGTGTAAACAGTTTTTTTTACATGAAATGTTGTTTATGAAACTGCTGTTACACGGGTCATCAACTGTTTCAGAATTACGGTTACACGTTTACAAAATAATAACCGTGAATGCGCAGGCTTATACGTAAGCCTGTGACGGTTACACGGTTAAGTGACAGATCTTACGGTTAAACGTTCACATTTGTACGGTTCGGATAAACGTTGAAAAATTCACTTGAAAAGTGCTGCGAAATGCTGACCATAATATTTATTGCCACACCTATATCGTTTCCAATTTACAGGCTTAATTTTTCGTTATTTCATTACTTTGCGTGCGGCATTAGTTGAAAGAAACATTGAACGCTAGAGGGCGTTCCAAAACAAATCGATTGCACGGTTACCCGGTTAACCAAACGATAATCTTGTTAATCGTTCAAATGTTAACGATTGGGATCAGCGTAAACAAATTCACTTGAAAAGTGCTGCGAAAATTGTGACTATTTAGTGTCAGAAAACGGTTACACGTTTAAAAAAAAATATGAGTGTGCGGGCTTATACGTAAGCCTGTGACAGTTACACGGTTAAGTGACAGATCATCCGGTTAATCGTTTACATTTGTACGGTTCGGATAAACGTTGAAAAGTGTTTTGTTAGTATAATATAGTCCCTAGGAAAAAAAAAACGCTTTGAATAGTAACAATTCTATGGCACATCATTTCAGGGCCCAAATTTATGGCCAGCTTAATGCTGAATTCTGTGCTTAGGGGTCACCATTCTCTGCTTAACGAGCAAGCAGCACATAATTTCTGCACTAGCTGTGTAAGCGTAGAATGCCTAGTAACGCTAACTACGCAAGCACACAAAATGCCATTTTAACCCGTGTAATACGGTTGACATAAGCACAGAATAACCTGCTTCGTCAGTAAGCGCCGATCCTAAGCTTACGGTAAGCAGAGCCATACAATTGGGCCCTGATGTATTTAGATTGATGGAAAAAAAAATAAGAGTAAATGTTGGTTGTTTCAGAAACTGTTTACCTTGTTTGCAGTTTTCTATATTAAAAATACTATTGTGTCTTTGTAACGATTAGTATGTTCTTGCTGGGCTATTGTTAATTTTTGTTCTTCACCCCCAAATCTAGCACTGACCGTTTAGCAAAGTAATTTCTCTGTTGTACACCTTTCCCCAATCAGCTCTTTTTATTATTTAACCGCCATCAAGTTTTGTAACTGATTCATCGCGGTTTACTGAAGTAATTCCTTTGCACAAGAAACTTTAAACATATCGTTTTCCGGCGAAGGAGACCCAAGCGCAGACAAGTTTGCCAGCGGCAAGAAAAATCGCCAAGAACGCGGCGCTCTATTCTTTACGTCCACGCTGAAAATTATCTGAATAACTATCTGATTACACGACTGCGCTGATAGCAAGACAAATTCCTTTCGATTTTTGTGAATGAACGTTGACTTGTGTCAGCCGGCGACAGGAATGATGACTCTATGTATATTCTACATAAACGTCAACAACACGGGTCATAAATAGTTTGAGGACTTGATTATTGTTTAAAAACAAGAAAAACACTGTTAAACTCATATAGATTGAGGGCGCTATACGAGTTTAACGGTGCGTTTTTAACTTTAAAGAAAAAGGAAAACAAATTTCTCTTTGTCGTTAATAAACACATATCAAATTCTAGTCAGAGTACCCATGGCGTTCAATTTGCCAGAGAATTTTTTATTTTTTTTTAACTGACAATGTTTTAATAAGTTTTGATGCTTTTAAACTGATTGTCTATAAAACCTTTCTTGTTTTAAGAAACATATGTGTAATCAAGGACGTTAAATTTGAGCTTATTTGAAAAATTATGTTTCTAGAAGTCGGATTTGTTTTCACTATCTCCATTTGTTTTGTACACGGGGGAAATGCGCGATAAATGACGTCATTGTGACGTCGTCCGTAATTTCAGGCCGGGATGCACATATACAATATTCCAGGAGTCTAAAACTGAACAAAGTTTGACGATCGGGGGCATACTTTTTGAGATTTGGTGGTCACAAGGTTGGCTAATTAAATATTCACCTCGCTGTTAAGTGACTAATTAATTAAGAACTTTAACATTTATTACATTTAGAGTTAAGTTCATGTACTAAGCTTCAATTTGATATATGATCTAACTCTTTCATATTTACGCTCTAGGATATTAGGAGCCAACAAAAATGTGTACAATTAATGCTATGGGATTTAGGTGGAAACAAAGAATAACTAGGCATTAGGTGTTTGTGGACAAACACAGAGCTGTTCCGGTTTTTCTGATTCATAAAATGTTTTAACAATAAACAGAAATCACAAACATTACGACATTATGACATGTGGTTCAGGAGATATGATTATCTCAAATGTTAAGCTTCCTGTTAAGACCGGAAGTAAAGGTCAACATGGGGTCCAAGGCTAATCTGCAATGCCCAAGGAGTCTCTAACTGAAAACAGTTTGAAAATCAGTTGTGTAGTTCTTGAGATATGGTCCCACTTCCGGTTGACCCTTTGGTAAAGGTCAACATGGGGTCACGGTTACCCAAGGCTTATCTCCAATGCCCAAGGAGTCTATAACTGAAAATAAATTGAAAAATCGGTTTGGTAGTTCTTGAGATATGGTCCCACTTCCGGTTGACCCGGAAGTAAGGATCAACATGGGGTCGCGGTTACCCAAGGCTAATATGCAATGCCCAAGGAGTCTATAACTGAAAAAAGTTTGAAAATCGGTTGTATAAATCTTGAGATATGGTCCCACTTCCGGTTGACCCAGAAGTAAAGGTCAACATGGGGTGACGGTTACCAAAAGCTAATCTCCAATGCCCAAGGAGTCTATAACTGAAAAAAGTTTGAAAATCGGTTGTGTAGATCTTGAGATATGGTCCCACTGCCGGTTGACCCGGAAGTAAAGGTCAACATGGGGTCAAGGTTACCCAAGGCTAATCTGCAATGCCCAAGGAGTCTATAACTGGAAAAAAGTTTTAAAATCGGCTGTGTAATTCTTGAGATATGGTCCCACTTCCGGTTGACCCATAGGTAAAGGTCAACATGGGGTCACGGTTTTCCAACGCTAATCTGCAATGACCATGGTGTATAGAACCGAAAAAAGTTTGAAAATCGGTTGTGTAGTTCTTCAGATATTACAGAGACTAGATTGGCTAATTATAACTTCACACTGCTATCAAGTGATTAACTAATTAAGAATGTTTGTCAATAACATCTAAGGATTACTTCCGGGCGAACTGAGATAAGTCCCATTCTTTACAGGCTTTCACAATACGCGATCTGTATTCCAGAGTAACGAAACAAAAGTAGGTGACTGGACCTAATCAAAAAAGCACAGCGTTGTAGCCACGGTTGTGTTTTGAATCACCTAAACGTCACCAAAACGTTTGTGTTTTGTACACTAAAAGAAAAAACGCCTACGACTGACGTCATGATGACGTGACGGAGAATGTTAGGCTAAAAGGCACATCTACATTACAAGACAAGTCCTTAACTGAAAAAAGTTTGACGATCGGGGGTATACTTTTTGAGATATGGTGCTAACAAGGTTGGCTAATTAAATATTCACCTCGCTGTTAAGTGGCTAATTAATTAATAATTTTAACATTTATAACATTTAGAGTTAAGTTTATATTCTAAGCTTCAATTTGATATAGGATCTAACTCTTTAGTATTTACAGATTAGGATATTAGGAACCAACAAAAAACGTGTACAAATGCTATGGGATTTAGGCGGAAACAAAGAAATAGAAAAATAATAAAAATCTCGACGAAAACAATAGCTGTTCCGACAGCTAGGTCGGAACAGCTAATAATGTCGACAAACACAAAGCTGTACCGTGTTGTTTTGCTTCAATTAAGTGCTTCAAAGTTTTAAAGTTGGTCTGGTTTCAAGATAGAAGACTCTTGACCTTTGACAGGCCCTTTTTCACTTAAGTGTGCCTAAAAACCTAAACCTGGTCTTCATTCTGATACTGAATCGAAAGGAGCTTTTAAACAAGAAATAAAGGTCAACATGGGGTCATGGTAACCCTTGTCTAATAACCCTACCTGCATGGTCTAACATTTAATGCTGAAATGGTTTATAACTGAAAATAAATTGAAAATCGGTTGTGTAGTTCTTGAGATATGGTCCGGTTGACCCAGAAGTAAAGGTCAACAAGGGGTCACGGTTATCCAAGGCTAATATCCAATGCCCAAGGTGTCCATAACTGAAAAATTGAAAATCGGTTGTGTAGTTCTTGAGATATGGTCTCACTTCCGGTTGACATAGTGTCACGGTTACGCAAGGCTAATCTCTAATGCCCAAGGAGTCCATTACTTTAAAAAGTTTGAAAATCGGTTGTGTAGTTCTTCAGATATTACAGAGACAATTTTGGCTAATTAAAACTTCACACTGCTATCATTTAGTGATTAACTAATTAAGAATGTTTGTCAATAACATCTATGGATTACTTCTGGGCGAACTGAGATAAGTCCCATTCTTGACGGGTTTTTACAATACACGATCTGTACTCCAGAGTAACGAAACAAAAGTAGGTGACTGGACCTAATCAAAAAAGTACAGCGTTGTAGCCACGGTTGTGTTTTGAATCACCTAAACGTCACCAAAACGTTTGTGTTTTGTACACTAAAAGAAAAAAACGCCTACGACTGACGTCATGATGACGTGCGGAGAAAAAGTTAACTGAAAAAAGTTTTACGATCGGGGGTATACTTTTTGAGATATGGTGCTAACAAGGTTGGCTAATTAAATATTCACCTCGCTGTTAAGTGGCTAATTAATTAAGAATTATAACATTTATCACATTTAGAGTTAAGTTTATGTACGAAGCTTCAATTTGATATAGGATCCAACTCTTTCATATTTACGCTCTAGGATATTAGGTGCCAAGAAAAAACGTGTACAAATGCTATGGGATTTAGGTGGAAACAAATGTATAATAAAAAAAATAGAAATCTCGACGAAAACAAAAGCTGTTCCGACAGCTAGGTCGGAACAGCTAATAAAAATCTCGACGAAAACGATAGCTGTTCCGACAGCTAGGTCGGAACAGCTAATAAAAATCTCGACGAAAACAATAGCTGTTCCGACAGCTAGGTCGGAACAGCTAATTAATAACTACTCACTAATTACAGCCCATTGTAGGTACTTTAGAGCACGGACATAATTATCATACAAAGAATAAGGAGTATTTTCAAACAGTAACATTTTGAGAGATTTGAAGGCAATGTGCTCTTTTACTATTTATAAAAGGCCGTCTGCCCAGAATTTGGAGCAACCTTTCACAGAAGCAACAGTGCTGGTGATGCGGGGCGCTGACAGATTAATGCGCGTTTATGAGTACAAACCTCGTCGTGCCAGCATGAATCATTGCCCATGGTGCAATCTTCGTTGCCGCCGTAGTTATTTGGCTGACTTTTAGCCCATATCTTGTCGTACACGTCAATCACGTCAATAGTACCGTCACCATCCAAACTACACACCAAGGTACCTAAACCGAGTCAATCCGAAATAAAAAGTATCAATATACCAAACCTTGGGAGCGGGATCGTACTTAAAGGGACACGATGTCAATTAGAATGGGCGATTGTTGGGGCTATGAAAAGCGGATGTTATGAAACGATTTGAATTGAATATGGTTGAAAAGATGTTTTAAAAGTAGAACATAAAAGATCCACCCAAATATTCCTCGAAATTGTGTGGCTTTCTTTTAATTTGTGAAGTATCACCGTTCGCCATTTTGTGTAGTCAAATTTTTGACTCCACATAATTATGGCAGAGTGTTAGTTCACGAAGTTTAAGGGAAACCACATAATGTTATGGCATATTTGTGTGAATCATTAAATTCTACCTTTGAAGTTCATTTCATAACAAACGCTCTTTTTAGCCCAAATCGCCCAACCCAGGGCAACGTGCCCTTTAAATGTAGGGTCATAGAGTGATAACTACTCCAACAATTCATGACCATAACACTGACTTGGTGAGAAGCACTCATTGCAGCTGTTGATAGTATAAAGTATTTCGAGAAAGGATTCCCTTGTAGTAGTATGGTTAGGATAATTTTCAGCCAAAATTAATTGAATCTGAGAAATGATTCATGTATAAATTGTTTCTCAGATTTCTGATGGTCGGTGTCCGTTCGCAAATGCTGCGGCCAGGGGGAAGACATGACTGCGGTTGGCACCCACTGTCACCTCGCAAAAACGTGGAGGATTGTGAACGTTCTTATGTGAATATACTGTGACTGTTTTTGCTGTTTCTCAGAAAGTAGAAATTCAGCTGAAACTGTCGAGGGTCATTCCGTGTAAACTCACCTGATGGGTCTGCAGGCTCCGTCTCAGAATTTGCATTTTTTTAAACATTCCCCTATGGGTGCCATGAACACACACCAAATTTTTGAATCCTACTCCTTGACATTTCTGAGTTATGGCCCCTAAAAATGTAAGCCCCGCCCCTTCAAATTTACTTTTGTGTTTTGGGCATTTTAAGAGGCCTATCTACAATTTGAGATAAGATATGTAACTGAAAATTAATATACAGGGTACCTGGTACCCCATCAACTAGAATCTACTGTCTAAAGTAGCACAGGACATTTTTATGTCAAGGCATAGGTCTTTAAAAACTGACATTTTAGCCAGCGGAATAAGTTTTCGTCATTTTTGAGACCCCCTAGTGCCTAAGTGAAATGTTCGGATGCTTTTGTATTACTAGAACTAGATGTATATTTTTGACCTGATATAAGGATAGATCATTCACACCTTTGATTGGTATTTGGCAGGGGTCTTAATGTTGGTTCAGCTGTAAAAATGCCCAAAACGCCTTTTCAAGTAGTTATTTGACAACGTGGGACATTACTGACAGATTTCCCAATTTTTCCCAATAATATTTTGTATTTAGTCTACTCTTTCATGTCATTTCTGGGTAACATACCACTCTCTACCTCTGAAGCTAGCACAGTATTGGGCCCGAAATTGCCAGCCGTATTCGCGGAATAACGGCCGCATATTCTGAAAAATAGAACACATGCAGTACAGGGAGGTGAGTATGATATGGCTCATCTGTTCACCTCCTTGTGTTGCATGCATTCAGGTAGGTAACTCGGTTTGTATGAACGTGTATGTAAACCATAGAAATAGAACCCGGGGAACGCTGAGTGTGTCATTGTGCGTGCGATTTCGTTGTGAGACCATTTTTATGGACGCGCGTACGCCATTTTTTTAAACGCGTGTACGGCAAGAGACGTACGCCGGGTGTTACGGCGCGCTGCCCATGGTAGCGAGGCTGGTCAGTGATAAGCCAGTGATAATATTTTGCCATACAGTAGACGTCATGAACATTGACCAATGAAAACACGTAGAAACGGTCTATGTGCGTTGCCATTTTGCCATACACGCGTGTCACGTGATGATCATTTTGCCATACACAGACGACACAGAAGGCGGTCGAGCTCAGCGTTCTCCGGGTTCTATTTCTATGATGTAAACACCTACACCGTTCATATGTCAAAATGAATTGCCACAGAAAACAGATTTAAGACGTGTCCAAAAAGAAAAAAAAATCGTCAATCAGGGTAAGAAAACTGTCATGGGACTAACCGAGAGAAACAACCGGTGTTGTTTATACCAACTGTAAGTTGTGGACAGGAGGGGTGAGGACTTAGACACGGCACATCACAGCAGCACTCTGATCATCGTTTTACGACTGGAAATAAGACTAGTAGGAACACGTCGGCCATTTATGGGATTCAAAATCTTGACTCCCATAAATGGCGGACCGTGTTAGTTCACGGAATAAAAAGAAAACCACACAGTTTTGAGGAATGTTTGTGTGGATCATTATTATTCTACTTTTAAAACATCTTTCCGACCGGGGGGGGGGGGGGGGGGGGGGGGGGCGGACACGATATTGCGCAATTCTTTCCCCCGATGCTGTGTGAACGTACCATTACAAAAATAGGGGTGTTTCATTTTTACACTAAAACGAATGGATAAAATTAGATAAAAGTAAGGCAGTATTTTACCAATTATATATGTATAGTTTATTTGTCAGGTTTTGGGAGTGTAATATAATGCACATATTTGAAAGATATCTAGACAAGACTATTTTTAAAATGCATTCGTCCCTCCAACATTAGGCGCATGGCCAGGCAACAGCACCATACCGTTAATCAATGTATAATATTGCTTTGAACGAAAATCTCGACACTCCTAAAACAGTGTCACAAAACGCAAAGAAAGTGAAAAATTGAACCATTCTACCCCTGAGATTTTTCAAGTTCTTGTTTAAATATATAGTTTTCTACCATTGTGAATTTGTTGGTAAAAATTCACCCATTCTACCCAATCAGTTTGTATGATTTTCAAAATGTGACGTTCGAATTAAATAGTAACTTCCGTTAACGGTTTCATGTGTGGACCAGTCGGCGTCCGGGGTTTGTGTGTGTTGGTATGGTATACCGAGCAGTCAGGGTGACACACAAAGGCTGCGTTTCCTGGTATGAAGCCTGGGACCAATCAGAGCGCTTTATCATGGTGTTGTTCTAAAGGCGACAGATGTGCGTCGGGTCGTGCCGTCGCGTCGCCTAACAGAGATTCGACTGCATGCATGTAAGGCAGGCTCATGAATGAGACGAGTATCAACGTTGATGCCGCCTTTTTTCCCCGTGTCCGCCCCCCCCCCTGTTTCCGACCGTGTTCATTTCACACCAAACGCTTGTTATAGCCCCAAGCGCCCAATCCGACGTTGCCTTCGGATTAGGCGCTTTGGGCTATAAAAAGCGTTGGATGTGAAATGAATATGGTTGGAAAGATATTTTAAAAGTAGAATATAATGATCCGCACAAACACTCCTCAAAATTGTGTGGTGTTCCTTTTGTTCGTGAACTAACACGGTCCGCCATTTATGGGAGTCAAGATTTTGACTCCCATAAATGGCCGACATGTTCAAACTAGTCTTATTTCCAGTCGTAGTACGTGCTCACAATCACATGCTAAACTATTATTTTGCTGATCAGAGTGCTGCTGTGTGTGCCGTGTTTAAGTTCTTTCCTCCTGTCCACAATAAACATAATATGGTTTAAACAACACCGTTCGTTTCTCTCGGTTAGTCCCATGTAAGTTTTTTACCCTGATTGACGAGGTTTCTTCTTTTTGGACGCGTCTTCAATGTTTGTTTTTTTTGCGATCCATTTTGACGTGAACGGTGTAGATGTTTGCATACACGCCTCGTATTCGCGGCGAATAACCAGCCACATATTCCAAAAATAGAACACATTCAACACAGGGAGGTGAACAGCAGATGGGCCATTTACTCACATCCCTGTACTGCATGTGTTCCATTTCGCAATACGTGGCTGGTTATTCCGCGAATACGCGGCTGTCAATTTCGGGCCCAATACTGTGCTATAGCTTCGGCTCGGGTAAAGAATGGTATATTACCAAGTGTTCTACTGATAGGTTTACCAGGCCACTGGCTACGGCAACAGCCTAACTACTGGTCATCGTGCATTTTGCCATTACATGGACGATGGTATTTCAAGGTTTCAAGGTTTTCAAGGTTTATTTTTTATTTCCACAGTATCAAATCTTATCAGGCAATATTAAATAAACATGTTTCAATATTAATACAGTTATTAAAGCCAGATCGATATAAAATAATACACTTTGGGGAAACTGCAGGGGAGCTCACTAAGAAGCTTGATGCTTGATATTAAGAAGCAAAGCTTATAAGCGTGAGCCCCAGACAGGTATGCTCATTTATGGCTGGAACGTTTCGGGGGACAGATGTCGAGGGGTCAGAGGGCGATGTTGGTTTTTTTAATCACCATTCACTAATTATTAAACATTAAAAGTGTTTTATTGCATGAACAACTCTTAATATGGATAAGGAACACCTCCAAACAGTAAAATTTCATGAGATTTGAAGGCAACATGTCCCTTTAAGGTTATTGTTGTGCATGCAGTTTTGGTGAAATCACTTATTTACAAAAAACCGACGGAACCTGGACTTCCTGTAGACATAGTTTGTACACTACCGAAGTGTTGTGCCGCCACCGCATGAAAAAAAAAAAACCGCTCTTACATGTCTTATTGTGTACGTACACAATAAGTATCATGTATGTCAATAAACATACATTATAACTATCATGTATAGTAGTTGTTTAAGTACATCTATTTGTTATTAATGTAACTCTAAAGTTTTTATCCACAGGTTTCTTTCATGTTTGTTTTTCTCTTTGACCATGTCTAACCAAAGATGCGTTCGCTTGTTTCAGGAACTTAGGAAACTTAAAGAGAAAGCCCTGCGTTATTCGTATCATCGAGACAACTACAGGTTCTACACACTAACCCGTTTCATTCCCACAGGTTTACAGGTGAAATCTGACCCAGCCCTTGGGTCTCTGTCCACCCCACTTCGCAGACAGTGGAACCACACACTCCATAGCACTTCGCTTAGTCTCATCCGTATTCTAACAGAACACTGTGAACTTTGTCTCAACAGCTTTTACAAAGACATATCCTGTCTTGAAGCAGAACTTAGATCCATCTGCTCATCTGCCTGTTTTGAGCAATTCAACAGTGAGATTGGTGCGGGTTTATCTAAACTTGAATCTGTTCTAATTTCTAGGAGAAATGGCAAGATTGGCCGTCTTGTCTCGAAACAGCAACATCACAGACGGAGACGATTCAAGCGCAACATAACCCCTGAGGCTGAGCAGTCAGTCCCTCAATCCACAGTCATTAACCTCTCATCGTCTACCCTTTCAGATGCAGAACACAGCCTGCTCTCCAAGGGACTCAACTTCTGCCCCACTCCCCCTACAGTGAATCAGGTTGAGCTCAGTCAGGACCTCACTGACTACTACCGCAGAATTCGCCTCCGTGAATTCTTCCTTGACTCACCACCCATGGACTCTGAGCCTTTTTACTGCAAGAGTAGATGGGTACCACCTAAGAACCGTGTGCCATCTCTTGAGACTTACATACAGGTTGTTAGTTCACAAATTAATCCCAGTGATCATTCCACCCACAGGACTCATGACAACCTCCCTAGAGAAGAACGTGAGGCCCTTAAGACTCTACGAGCAAGGAAGGACATCATCGTCAAGCCAGCTGACAAGGGCTCTGCTGTTGTTGTTATGGGTCGTCAGCAATACATCGATGAAGCCTTGAGACAACTCAACAACCAAACTAACTATAAACCCCTTGACACTGATCCAACAGGTACCTTTTCAAAGGAGATTCAACAAACACTGGACGAGATGCATGACCGTGACCACCTCTCCAAGAAAGCTCACAAGTTTCTCTCCCCGGTAGACTGTAGAACAGCAAGATTTTACCTCCTTCCCAAGGTACACAAACCAGACAACCCAGGGAGACCCATCATATCTGGCAATGGTTCCCCCACTGAGAATATATCTCTTTTTGTTGACAGCTTTCTAAAGCCGCTTATGCCACAGATTCCATCATATATTCATGACACTCCAGATTTCCTTCGTAAAATCTCAGGTATTCAGAAGCAGGTCCCCAGCACAGCTATCATCGGTACTTTTGATGTGTCCTCTTTGTACACCAACATCCCCCAAGATGAAGAGATTGCGGCCTGCTCCTCAGCCCTGTTTAAGAGTGGTCACGTGTCACCGCCCATATCTGACATTGTATCCCTCATGCAACATGTTCTAACAAAAAACAACTTTTCTTTCTTGGGTAAGAATTTCCTACAGGTACATGGCACTGCAATGGGTACACGTATGGCACCTTCAATGGCATGCCTTTTCATGAGTCAACTTGAACAGCGCATGTTGGCGTCGGCCCCTTGCCGTCCATGGGTCTGGTGGCGCTATATCGATGACATCTTTTTCATCTGGACTAGTGATGAAGCAAGCCTCATAGCATTCATTGACCACATTAATTCCTTTCACAGGACCATCAAATTCACTAATGAATACTCGACCAAGGACACCCACTTTCTGGATGTCAAGGTCATAAAGACTGATGATGGATTAACCACAGATCTCTTTGTTAAGCCCACAGATAAACATCAATACCTCCACTCAACCAGCTGTCACCCCAGACACTGCAAAACCAGCATAGCCTACAGTCAGGCCCTCAGACTCCGTCGAATCTGTTCTAATGATTCAGATTTTTTCCACCACTCACAGGAACTTAAGAAACACCTTGTTTCCAGGGGTCATAGCTCCCTAGCAGTCCATCGAGCGATCCAGAAAGTCAAGGCTTGTTCTAGGGAGTCTGTACTCTCCAAAGGACCCAAGCAACAACGGAGTTCCAAAGGGAAAGTTCCTTTTGTTGTTACTTTTCACCCCTCACTTCCTCCCATTCGTAAAATAACCAGTTCTAACCATCATATTCTTCACACATCAGATCGGCTTCAACGTGCTGTACAGGAAGAACCCATAGTTGCCTACCGACGCCCACCCAGTCTCAGGGATCTCATCGTCCGGGCAGAAGTTCCCCCCATTAATGATGATGTAATCCCCCTTTGCCACAGGGTACTTTTAGGTGTTCCAACACATCCAAATGCATCGTTTGTAGACAACACATCAGTGAATCAGACTCCTTTACCAGCCATACTGGTGGTACCACCCACAAGACAAGGGGTCATGTCACCTGCACCACCACTAATCTAATCTATTTAATATCTTGCAGAGTCTGTGGTGTTCAATATATAGGTGAAACAAGAACTACACTCAAGAGGCGTTTCTATGGCCACAGATCCACAGTCAACACCCAAAAGCTGGATACACCTGTAGGACACCACTTCAACCTTCCTAACCACTCCATTTCTGACATGAATTTACAGGGCATTGAGGCACTAGGTAACTGCAGAGAGACTGTCCGTCTGAGTAGGGAAAAACTTTGGATAAGACGCATAAAGACCACTCAGCCCCATGGTTTGAATATCCAAGAAGGAAATGACTAATAACCTTTTGTCCTTGCCTTCTCCTTTTCCCACACAGATATCCATTTTATTAGTCTGCCCTACATTGTATTAACTAATTATTTACCTCTTTTCTAACCTTTCATTTTGTCCTTTGTGTTCCCAACTTCTTGTGGTCAAGCTATCCCCTTCCCTTCATAACCCCCCCCCCCCCCCTTTGTCTTCATTATTCAATGGTTTATTCAATGGTTTATTAAAAAACTATTCAAATCGCCGCCAGCAGCAGAATTACATGAACAGTAACAATATGAAAAGTCTGGAGTAAAACATTACAATTAGAATTAAGATTGTATTAAAACTATTACACTCAAAAAGGAGATGTTTATAAAAAGGATTAATGACTATCGTTCCACTTCTTAGTCATGTACATTAAAGGGCTTTTTTGGCATCGTTTGGTCTTGCAGAGGAGTAGAGAGAATTTATTGTGGTCTCTAAGATTCCTTTTATGGACATCTTTTCTTCTTGGTGGGAGCCAACTACTAAACATGTTTGATGTAATGAGCGATTGGAAGAAATCTTTGCACAGTTGTTCTCTTCTTTCGGCCAAAGTATTGAGATTACACTGAACAAGAGCATTTTCATAGCTCAAGTACTCTCTGCCCATCATTATCTTACAGGCTCTACGTTGGATTTTCTCTAGCATGGCACTTTCCCCAGTAGTGAGGCCTGGATGCCAAGCAGGGGCAGCATACTCAGTAATGGGTCTGACATAACCTTTAAAGATGGTATTAAGATCATATAAGGGCATTTTGAAATGTTTTAATGTCTTCTTTAGATGGAGTCGGCCATTCGCTTTCTTTAGAATGTCTTTTACGTGTGTTTCCCATTTTAAGTCCTTGGTCACTTGCAGTCCTAGGATCTTGGCGGTATCAACTTGTTGTAGTGGGACATCGTTGATAGTAAGTGGCAGTTGTGTTGGGGGTTTCCTAGCAAAAGTAACTTCCATAGAAGCACACTTTTTAGCATTTAGTTTCATGTTGTTGTTGTTAACCCACACGTCAAGGTTATCAAGTTCACGCTGCATTACCGATGGAGTGTTACGGTTGCTTTGCCCAATCAACGTTAGGTCGTCGACATACTTCAGCGCTGTAATTTGGGTGTTTTTGGCTGCGTCGTTGACAAGTGCTAGGAATGCAAGGGGGCCAAGACATGTTCCTTGCGGGACTCCACCTTTGAGTGTTTTCCAGTCGCTGGTTTCCCCATGATATCGGACACACTGATCTCTTCCACTCATAAAGCTAGCTATCCATGTTATAATGGAAGGGCGAACGCCTAAATCTATGAGCTTGTTGATAAGTATGTTGTGATCAACACAGTCAAACGCTTTGCTGAAGTCTGTTATAAAGACTGTGCTAACATTGCTTGGGTGGTCACCATGTTTATGAAGTGCTTCCAACAACTTTACCAAGTAGTGCGACGTTGATGCTCCTTTACGGTTACCGTATTGGTTCGAATCGATCTTACTCTGAATATCGTCCAGTAACCAGGTAGCAACAAAGCCTTCCGCAACCTTAGCGAAATGGTCGGTCAATGATATGGGTCTTAATTTGTCCCAGGTGGCTGGTTTGGTTTTCGGTACTGGTACTACAATAGCCTTCTTCCATTGCTGTGGGACAACTCCATCCTTGTAAGACTGATTAAATATGTCTGTTAGGGGGTCGCTTAGTTCACAGGCAAACTCTCGTACTATTCTGGCAGAGATACCATCTGGGCCACTAGATTTCCCCAACTTTATCTGCTTGTGAGTGAGCTGGCAGTGAGCAAGCTTGTGCTTTGGGCCCCTACTCAAGGTTACTGTTCCCGAGGTAGACCACAAACCACCTATGTGGACACCTTGTGCCGGGACTCTGGACTGCGTCGGGAAGAGCTACGTACAGCAATGGAGGACCAACGTGTTTGGAGGGCCATCATCCGATGCTCCGCATCGACTGAATGAATGAATGAATTATCTTCTTGAGTGCTGCATAGACCTGGTAGTTGTGCACGGATGGAACTGCCTGGGAGAGGGTCAGGGCAACACACAGCTAATTCAGAGGTAGAGAGTGGCTTGAGGTGACTAGATACGCAGCAAAACTGGTCGTTGATACAATTTGCCACATCTTTGGGGTTACACGCATTAACACCTGGAGGGGTGTTAATGGTCATATTTTTTTTGTCCATGTTTGTCATAATTCGGATGTGTTTGTACCATTCAGCTGGGTTTGATTTCTTGTGCTGCTGTACACGTTTCTTGTAGTAATCCCTGCTTACCCCCTGCCTTCTCTGAATGCATTCTGCTTTTCTCTCTCCACTCTCTCTATTCATGTATTTCCACTCTCTCTATTCATGTATTTCCACTTGACCATCTTGCAACTCTTGTCTGCTTGTATGTGTGTTGTGTTGTCATTTAGCCTTCGAGAAAGACTCTGCTAGGGTCGAAACGTCAGGCCACTAACTTAATTTTTGCATGTATAGTAGTTAGTACACAATTACTCATCAAGGTAAAAAATAACTACGGACTTATCATGTACGTAGACGACAAATTATGTTTATACATGATAATTACATGTACATGTACATACGTACACAATCTGTAGTTATCATGTATGTGTATGTACATAATAATTATGATTTATGAACACAACCCTTATTCTGTATTACAAGATTTTGTGAAGTATCTCCATGTGAAATAATATTCTCAAACATGGTACAAACTTTTTATTAACATCCTAATAAAATCCAAACAAAGCCGTGTTTCGGTTGCCATTGTAAATTATTAGTAATCTCTGTAATTCATAAGCCACTATCTCTGGGTTGTTTGAAACTATTTTTTCTGCATGGAGATGCTGCACAATGTGTACTATACATGATGGGTCTGAAGTTGTTGTGATTGTGCATCGTCATTATCGTGTACGTACACTATACATGATAATTATCGTACATGTAAATGATAATTATTGTTTATGGGGAATGATAATTATCATGTATGAACAGGATAAGTATCCTCTACGTACACGATAAGTCCAGAATTACCGTGCCATAATGATAGTTATTGTGTACATCCATGTATGTATGATAGTTATCATGTACGTACTTGATAGTTATTGTACACGTACACACAAAGTGCGGAGTTTTTTCATTCAAGTGACGGCACTACTCTTCCATGGTGTACAAACTATGCCTGTAGGGAAGTCTAGGCTCTGTGGCTCTTTTGTAAACAAGTGATTTCACTAAACTGCATACACTCAATAACGTTAAGTTAGTCATATTCACTGTTTATTTATTTTTTACATGAAGGAGTAGAGAGTAATTTTTTTATTATTTCTCACACAAGTAGACTGGACACAAAGTATTATTGGGAAAATTTGGAAATTTGTCAGTAATGTCCCATGTTGTCAAATAACCACTTGAAAAGGGCGTTTTGGGGCATTTTTACAGCCGGACCTACATTCAGACCCCTGCCAAATACCAATCAAAGGTGTGATTGGTCTAACCTTTTATCAGGTCACACATATACACCTATTTTATAAATTAGTGGCCTGACGTTTCGACCCTAGCAGAGTCTTTCTCGAAGGCTCTGCTAGGGTCGAAACGTCAGGCCACTAACTTATTTTTTGCATTTATACTACAGGTCCTTTTGGTTGGTAAGCAGTTTGCAACAGCTAATTCTATTTTCCCTATTTTATAAACTAATTTTTTTACAAAGGCAATCGGACATTTCACTTAGGCACTAAGGGGGTCTCACAAATGACGAAAAATCTTTCTGCGGGCTAAAATGTCAGTTTTTAAAGACCTATGCCTTGACATAAAAATGTCCTATATGCTACTTTTGATAGTATATTCTAGTTGATGGGGTACCAGGTACCCTGTATATTAATTTGCAGTTTAATCTCAATTTGTAGATATAGGCCTCTAAAAATGCCCAAAACACGAAAAGTAAATTTGAAGGGGCGGGCTTACATTTTTAGGGGGTCATATCTCAGAAATGTTTAAACAAGGGGTAGGTTTCTAAAATTTGGTGTGTTCATGGCACTCATAGGGGAATGTTTGAAGAAAAAAAAGGCAAAATCTGAGACACGGCCTGCCCAACTTTTCAGAAATTTGGGTGATTTGACACGGAATGACCCAAGAGTTACTCTTATTAATTTATTGCTCTTTGTAATTTTTGTAAAAATAATCAGCGTTACGTCACAAAAAACATCTATATAATGACCCTATCTGCAGATGGAAAATGCACATTGTTTTTGTTCAGCTCCATGGGCGTCAATCCTGGGGAGGGGACGGGGGGACACGCCCCTCCCCTCTTTTTGAAGGGTGGGGGACTCTATATCAAATGTCCACCCCCAGGTTTTTTTGAACTCCTGTATCTCATACTTTGACTAACTTAACAAGTTTTTGACGAAATTGAACTAACAAACCAGAATTAATGCTAAGTGGCCTCATCTCTCCTGGGAAAAATGACGCCTGCCGATTATGTATAGCGCAAACTGCAACTTGCACAAGAGTTTGTCCAATTTGTTTATTGCGCTCGACAGATGAACGAGAGTGGACTAACAGAAGTCGCAAGCGGACGATTTGGAGCATCCTTTTAGCCGAAAATATATATTTTTTGAAACATATTTGACACAATCATACCTCCATATTAACCAGAAACATCTTCTGCGTACCTCATGTGAGTTTAAAGTATACTGAAGAGGTCTTTGATGAATTTAGGAGCATTTTTTTATTTTATTTTTTAACTCGCTGTTTGTGTTAGTTTTCGGTTGAATTTAATCGGGCAAGTGGGGTATTTTAACACACTCGCCACACGTATCAGAATAAAAATAAAACAAAACAAAAAATCCTACCTACCCCATTTTAAAATGGCATGTTTTGGGGGCCTAATATGTACTACTATGTACAATGCTTTAAGCACGTGAAGTGTAAAACAACAGCGACGATGCTTACTTTCGCGCTATAGGCTTTCACAGTTATTATTGACATCAACATTTTCCAAAGTTTCAAGTCTAAAACGATATGGTTTCCTGTTACACTGGGGGATGGAGACTCCCCCAAGAGAATCCTCGAAAAAAGAAAAGAACAAAAAGAAGGGGAAGGAAAGAGAGAGTGGAAGGAGAAAAGTCGCATAAGTGCATGTCTGTAGTATTACGTGCCAAATAGTGTCCGCCGCCAAAACATTTGGCATGCGCGGACAGTTTTAGCGAGGAGTTTACGGTCATCTTTGGGGAGTAAGCAGACAGTATTTGGCAGGAATGGACAGTATTTGGCAGATAATTAGCGGACATTATTTGAAAGGCAGAGTTTGGCAGTGAGTTATCGGGGAAAAAAACTATGAATGAACGATGCGAGAAAGTGCTAAATGTCAAGTGTTACCAATCTTTATAATACAAAAAACAATACAGAAAGCGTTTAAACAAAGTTCAAAGGAAATTTCATATGAGAAAATGATCAAAATGTGTATGTACGACGTCTTGTCAGATGAGCAGCGATCTAGGCACGTAATAGCCTTTTGTCAAGGCCATCGTGGCTTGGACAGTTTTGTAAACAGTGGAGCGACTGGAACGGGAGACCACGCGCACGAGCCGAGTGATCGACGAAGCCACGAGGGCCTTTTCCAACTTGTTTGCGTTTTTTTTAATGAATTATTCATGAAGTATGAAACGTGCGTTATGCACTTCTGATTGGTTGGACTTTTGCTACCGTTTCGGGTAGTAAAAGTCGAGATTATAAAGAAACACATTAGAAACCGCAAACAAGTTGGAAAAGGCCCTCATGGCTTCTCCACTCGCGTGCGTGGTCTCCCATTTCAGTCGCTTGAGATCGCGGCTCCAAGCCACGAAGGCCTCGACAAAAGGCTAGGCACGTAATGATGCACGCTAAATTAATGCGGATGCTTTTTGGCAGACCTCCTTAAAAACAATGTGACGTCATAGACGCTTGACCAATCCGAGATCGCAATATGCTAATGAGCGGACGCTATTTCGCGGCGGACACTTTTGGAATGACACCGTGGCATATTCCCATTCGCTTTTTTGTTTGTCTTTCTCCCAAAATTACTCTTTTTGTAATTGTTTGACATTATTTTGATTTTCAACAATTAGGGGGCCTACATTTTCTAAGCATTTTAAACCAATGTGCCAATTTGTCCGTCGTTCCGGCATTCACGTGTTGTTTCCCCTTTCCAAGGAATTGCCGGAGTGTAAAGATAATACTGCACATGATTTTGAAAAACGCAGGATAGTATCTTTTTTTTTGCCCACAATGTTTTTAATGAATATGCATGAAACCTGATACGCACTGACCACATCATCGTATTGCTAGTTTCCACATGTTTTAAAAGACGGCTTTGTGCATGTGTTAAAAAGTCCGGCAATCCTACCCTTTCTAAATTACACGTCAAATTCATGCCCAGGTTAAACTTTTCATTGCATTTTTTTTTTAAAGCAATCTGATAATATAGATGATTATTATGTGACGCCACTTTTTGCAAAAACAAAGGATTATCGATAGGATATGGGTATGCCGTCTTATTCTTATTCAAGGTTACGTCCATAAGGCCAAGTAAATCTACTTTTTAATGACTGTTTTTATACAAGGGCAGGCTGAACCTTATGGTAATAGGAATTATATTTTTCCTCCTCGGCCTTGCCCTCTCCACTTTTTTTTTTTTATGTTTAATTCTTACTTTATACTTTAGCTGTGTTTGTTCATTATTATTGTAAGTGGAGAGAAATAAATAATAAAATAAAAGTAAACAAAAATACTAGTTGATTGTCCGGGGGTTTTTTTTCAAAAAGAGGAGGATGAGGGCCTTTAAAAAAAAAAAAAATATTTCGAAGGTGGCCGCCAAGCATTTTAATTCCAACTGATGGCCACCAATTCTTCAGTTTAAAGTCACCACTTACTTTATGTAGTTACAAGTTCTAAAAGGTTGGTAAGTCTAAATTAATGAAAAATACACAGAAAATGTGTCTTTTTGAAGAAAAAAAAGTAAAATAAAAAATAACAATAAAAAGGATGCGGCCTCAAAAAAGCATGAGGGAGGGGACGATCAACTGTTTGTTTTAAATTTTTTATTTGGCCTAATGCATATTCGGTCTAGTTGGGAGTGAAAATGTATTTGAACCCGTTAATTTTACATACATTTTTTCAACCTTGCCCCAAACCCCCCCCCCCCCCCAAAATATATATATATAATAATAATAATAATTATAATAATAATAAATAAAATAAAAACATAATCCGGGTTGCGCAGTTGCTGCCAATGATGCAAATCTAACAAGTATGCTGGGAGTTTGTCATTAAAAATCAAACGTTTAAGATTCATCGGTAACAAAGAAGAAGCGTTGAAGAATTCAAAAATTCATAGAGACTCCAATTAACATGATTATTGTCCATCGGCAACCCTGATGGGGTCCAAAACACAACATAGTTATAACAATGTACCCCGCAAGGGAAATCTTTGCTCAACTTGTACCCCACAGGGGAATTCTTCCGAAAACGGAGTATTAGAACAACACTACATGTCACCGTCGTTAAAGTTAGAGTATAAACGAAAGAGGTACAATAGGAGGTCCACGATTGCAGGCGCATACACATGTATGTATTCAACGCGTGATACCCAAGGCAAGACTCTCATAATTAGTTGTTTCTGCTAGCAGATTGCCACGTTTGCAACCTGTAGTTAGGTTGAATAATCAAATAAACCTTCACGCTGTCGCCAAGTAGGTTAAAATGGCTGGATACCACCCGCTCTCCCTTCCTGGTAAAGTTTCCATGGTTTCCTTTGTCATTTTGTAGTGCAGCATTTTG
The DNA here is from genome assembly GCA_037783415.1 of Leptasterias polaris. Lineage (NCBI taxonomy): Eukaryota > Metazoa > Echinodermata > Asteroidea > Forcipulatida > Asteriidae > Leptasterias > Leptasterias polaris. The sequence goes on along the minus strand of JAZGTN010000016.1, from coordinate 25,512 downwards.
CTGAAAATAAATAATTTAGTTAATTATGGGTTGGTTACAGCCGCGCGACACCAGCAATAATTTTTGTGTAGGCCTACTGGCGTGAAAGTGTATAGCTCTAACTAGAATATAGCGGCACTACTCAGTTATTCATATTTACACTTTAAGGCAATGTCTCCCAGTGGTGACCAAGGGATATGCTGTGGTAGTGGTTAAGTTAGTGGTTAATGAAAATCTGATACCAACACCCTTCACCATAACACCGGATCAAACAGGGCCAAATTTCATGGCTCTGCTTACTGTAAGCAAAGAATCAGCGCTTACGGAAGCAGGAAATTCCGTGCTTACGTGAAGCGTATTTCACGGGTTAGGAGAGAATTTGTTCTTGTGCGCGTGCGTGCTACATGTTACTGGGCATTATTCGCTTATACCATGGAGGAAGTTTCCTTCCTCCATGCTTATACACAGCTAGCACATACATTTGGCGCTTACAGAGTAAGCGGAGAATGATGATCGTAAGCGTAGAATTCGGCGATAAGCAGAGTCACGAAATTTGGCCCAAGTCTTGCACTGTAAGTGCTTTTTTTGCACAGCCACTCTGAAGGTTACAAGGCCTAATGGTAATTTTGTTTTGAAAACCACCAAATGTGTATGGGGCGCCGTTTGTCAATTAATTGTTTAGCGTATTTTTGACGTGTTTTTACCATGGTTTGTAATAATTATATGTAAACCATAGAAAGTGCTGTCAACTTATTTTGTGGTTTACATACCATAAATTTACAATCAAAGCTTATAAATTATGGTTTATAAACCATGAAAATTGAATCATCATAAAACATGGTTTATAAACCATGGTTTATAAACCATGAAAATTGAATCATCATAAAACATGGTTTATAAACCATGGTTTATAAACCATGAAAAATGAAGCGTCATAAAACATGGTTTATAAACCATGAAAATTTAAGCACCTTCAAAACATGGTTTATAAACCATAACAATTTAAGCATCATAAAACATGGTTTACAAATCATGGTTTATAAACCATGAACATTTAAGCACCTTCAAAACATGGTTTATAAACCATAAAAATTTAAGCATCAAAACATGGTTTACAAATCATGGTTTATAAACCATGAAAATTTAAGCATCTTCAAAACATGGTTTATGATAAAAATGTAAACATGGTTTACAAATCATGATTCATGGTTTATAAACCATGAAAATTTAGGCATTCTCAAGGGTTCCTTAAAATATTTCTGCCTAAAATGCTATCGTTTCTGAGAAATGAGTAAAACAATAGTTTTTATCGCGCGCGATAATAAACTCGATGTTTGAAAAAACAGAAAACACATAAGGTCTTTTTTCACTATTTTCTCGTGACCTCGATGACCAATTGAGCTCAAATTTTCACAGGTTTGTTATTACATGTATGTGGTTGATTACACAAAACATGAACACTGTCTGTGATTTTTTTGTAAGCTCTGCCAATCCTGTATAATACCTTTAAGTCTGCCTAAAAACTTAAACCTGGTCTTCATTCTGATACTGACTCGAAAGGAGCATTTAAACCCAAATAAAAGGTCAAAATGGTGTCACGGTTACCCAAGACTAGTCTCCAATGCCCAAGGATTATGTCCAAAAAAAAGTTTTTAAATCGGCTGTGTAATTCTTGAGATATGGTCTCACTTCCGGTTGACCTGGAAGTAAAGGTCAATATGGGGTCATGGTTACCCAAGGCTAATCTCCCATGCTCAAGGAGTCTAGAATTGAAAAAAGTTTTAAAATCGGCTGTGTATTTCTTGAGATATGGTCCCACTTTCGGTTGACCCATATGTAAAGGTCAACATGGGGTCACGGTTACCCAAGGCTAATCTGCAATGCCCAAGGAGTCTATAACTGAAAACAGTTTGACAATCGGTTGTGTAGTTCTTTAGATATGGTCTTACTTCCGGTTGACCCGGAAGTAAAGGTCAACATGAGGTCACGATTATCCAAGGTTGATCTACAATGCCCAATGAGTCTATAACTGAAAAAAGTTTGAAAATCCGTTGTGTAATTCTTGAGATATGGTCTCACTTCAAGAGTTGTCCCCATGCAATACCTTCGAACAAAAACCCTGAAAATTCAAAATTGTCACCTTTATGTGTAGATTTAACACACGTTGACAGAAGACGCTATAAAAGGTGGTGACGTAATGATTATTATTAATTGAAAGCATTAACAAAATATAACAAATTAAAAATTAAAAATTAAAAGTTACATTTGCCGTCAGTGTGTTCAAAAACTGCCTTCTGTAATTCTTGTGTCCATGAGAATTGTTTCACATGAGTAGAAATAGGTATCTATAGGGTTGTGGTGAACAAAAGATGCTATTAATTGATAACCCTTTGAGCGCTGAGAAATCCGAGAAATATTAATGGTCAGCTTGTATAGCACCCTCTTGTGTTTCCTTAGTTCCACTTCCAGAGAACTATAAAGGAAGCAAGAGGGCGCTATACCCTGCCACCGTTAAATGACAAACCATGAATGGAAGGATCAAAATGTCAGAACGATATCGCGTTGCACTGATGACGGGCTCTGTATACATCGTCGTGTAAGGGGACCGTAAGCTACATACAGTGTCTTTTACGCGCGATCACACATGGAGCACTTTCAAAAATATGTTTTTAAATCGGTAATATCGTCAAGAAAGAAACAAAACACATTTTAAAAAAACTGGTGTTGGATCTAAGTTAGAGTCCATGCTTTCATTTGATATATTGTTTGTGAATTTTAAGACTGTAGTTCCTGATCGAGATCAAGTGATAACAAAAACCGTGTACAAAACATATGAGAAAAAGGTCGTAAAGAAGTATAATAATAAAAAATAAAAAATATGTACGAAAACAAAGGTGGTTTCGGCGTACAGGCCGAAACCCCCAATAATGGAACACAAAATACATATAAAAAATGCGCAAAAAGATAGACATATAATTATAAACTCTACCGATGTATACACTTTTCACTAAGTCTTGTGATTCACAAATACAAAGTCAAACAGAGTCTATATGTGTCTATCAATAAGTGCATGTGTATTTAAATATGATGTCACAACTGTCAAGTCACAATATCTGGTGAAGGAAATACATCTACTTAGGTTCACATTCCGGTGACAACTCATACTTGCTTAACCCTTTCAGTACCAACACATATTTGCAACTAATGCAATGGTGACCAGAGAAATTTCATTGACATGGCTACTTGGTGACCAACACTATTTTGGAAAGTTTGTGGTTACATCGCCCTCACAAGGCAGATTGGGGTTAGCCTAAATCCTAGTAACATAATGCAAGTTGTACAAGCAAGCAATTAAATGACTGTTTCCTTTGGCATATTGCCTTTGACTAAATCATTGCCTAACATATATTAAAGGTATGGTATTATTACCACTAAATACCCATTTGAGTAGTTTAAGTGTGAAAGATTAAAATTTGTAAAGTTGCTGTTCATACCAATCTGCATGAAAATTATTTCGCTCGGAAAATTTGTTTCTGAAACGTTAAATAAACATAAGGTTTCAATTATTTACTTTCGAAACACCATCTCCCCCCCCCCCCCCCAACCCGCCACAATGTTGGAAACTTTGGTTGAGCCTCACAGATGCTGGTGTCTATACCCATGTTTTCAGGATGAAATAGTGGATCAATTGGTTAAGGCGGCCGTTTCGATTTTTGGCAAATTTCTTTATGAAACCTAAAATAAACAGGTTTGAATACATTTCTTTTGAACCACCCCCCAACCCGCTCATAGGATTCCACATTCAATATAAACAAGACAGAATTTTGATTACGCACAATATGACTTGGAAAGAAATTACTGCTAAAATCCAAACTATTATTTGTTACCACATTTAATGACAAAGGAACTCACATAACATTTTTAGTTCCCACTGTGCATACAACAGTTACACCTACAGAGCCTTCTTAAATTCTATATCATCCCTTATGCCGTAGATACTATATAGGTAGGCCTACATTATACTATGCTTAGTAGCCGGTCCCTTAAATTCTTAGAAATAGTCTTGGGATTTGCACATTCCTTTTTGTGGTTTGGCAAGCCCTCACAGGCAGCCGATTGTTTTAATAGCCTTATTACTATATGTATATACACACAGATTATCCATGACTTGCCATTAGCAAACTATTTCTTACACCGTAAACATCGTTTTTAGCACTCTCACTTTGAACTCTATAATTATTTCTTCATCGGTTTTCCTGTCCCCCATGGAGATCCACAGTATTGTAAGTAATTCTTTGCTATCTGCTCTTTTAGATGAATTATAACCCTGAATTAGTATTCCTAATCTTTAGAGTTAATTAGACTCTTATTGTTAATCACCATTTTTTATGATAAATTCTCGTAGTAGTCTGTAGAGCCAAGTCATCTTCACAATAGTTCGGAGAAATATAAGTTTTCAGCATTTTACTGTTTAACCAAGAATCCCTATTAGTTAGCCTTGTGATTTTATTGGACACACTATTAGTTTTACTTTTAGCTAATCATGCTGGAACAATTCCTTGATTTAACGATTCATGACTGCGTAGCCTTTTTCACCTTGCTTCGGCGTATAATTCCCTTTTTATATTGTTTGGTTTAACTTGACCTTTCGATTACTGGACCATTATATAATGAGTTATTTAGAATTTGTTATGTATTTTCTATTACAGTTCACCGTAGAATAAAGACATTGGAAACCAGAGCTCTGTCCTTTGGCCGACTTATTTATTTTATGGTTGACACTCGCTGGTGATTTTGGGTTACGTCCAAACTAATCTACACCCTCTTGATCCAGTACATTAAATATTGCCAATTTCAAAATGGCCGCCATTCAATTTGTTTTTTGCCCGTATCCCCGTCTACGAGCTTCACAGATAACATAAATTAAATATAGCCAAAGTGCTATACTTGTACTTTCAAACCACCATTCTACCCCCCCCCCCCCCCCACTCGCCTCAACCCAGTGGGCACACGACGTCTGTTAGACGTCTTTTACACGTAAATTATTGACGTCATATAAATGTCTTATTGAGGTTGTGTGTGCAAAACCAAAAGACGTCTTTATCCAACGACTAAAAGACGTCTTTATCCAACGACTAAAAGACGTCGATCTTCTTCTGACGACTAAATGACGTCTTTTCATAACGACTAAATGACGTCTTTTCTTTACGACTAATTGACGTCTTTTTTTGACGACTAATTGACGTCTTCTTCTGACGTCATATTAATGTCTTATTTTGGTCGTGTATGCAAAACCAAAAGACGTCTTTATCCAACGACTAAAAGACGTATTCTTCTGACGACTAAATGACGTCTTTTCTTTACCATTAAATGACGTCTTTTTTGACGACTAAAAGACGTCTTCTTCTGACGTCCTATAAATGTCTTATTTTGGTCGTGTATGCAAAACCAGAAGACGTCTTTTTTCAAAGACTAAAAGACGTACTTTTTTGAAGACTAATTGACGACGTTTACTCATTACGAAAAGACGTCTTTTGTCTTCCATAAAATACGTCACAAAGTCGGCAAGAAAAGACGCTTTTATTAGACGTTGTCAGGAAACATGTTTGGCATGCCGGCATCAAGTAGTGGTTGGGGGAAAAGACGCCCTTTAGACGTAAAAAGACGTTCTTTAGTTGTGGGGTTAAGAAGTATTTTAGTCTTAAGAAAAAGACATACATTTTAGTAAATGCATGTACACTATGTCTTTTTATTTGTCCAATAAATCACATGCGAGTTGGTTGGTGAACGTTTGTGTAGGCAGAATGCTAGTGGAAATCTTCTGACGGTTGCCCTACTTGGAGTCTGTCGGCTGCCGACGCTGGACCACACAGAATTTGGAAGGTTTTGGTGGACATTTAATTCCTGTGGTAAAACGTTGCTTTCATATGTGATAAGTACGGAAGCTTAAATTGCCATCACGTTACTGAGTTACAGAGATAATTTATCTCAGAAACACAGAATATTTTCCTGGAAACACGGAATTCAATAATAAGGTATCTCTGAAACATGGAATTCAATGATACCGTATCCCCGAAACTCGGAATTCAATGATAAGGTATCTTGGAAACTCGGATTTCAATGATAAGGTATCTTGGAAACACGGAATTCAATGATAAGGTATCTTGGAAACACAGAATTCAATAATGAGGTATCTTGGAAACACAGAATTCAATAATAAGGTATCTTGGAAACACAGAATTCAATGATAAGGTATCCTGGAAACACGGAATTCAATGATAAGGTATCTTGGAAACACGGAATTCAATAATGAGGTATCTTGGAAACACAGAATTCAATGATAAGGTATCTTGGAAACACGGAATTCAATGATAAGGTATCTTGGAAACACGGAATTCAATAATAAGGTATCTTGGAAACACAGAATTCAATGATAAGGTTTCTTGGAAATACGGAATTCCAAGATAAGGTATCTTGAAAACACGGGATAAGGGCCCAATTTCATGGCTCTGCTTACCGCCGAATTCTGCGCTTGCGATCACCATTCTCCGCTTACCGAGCAAGCGCCGAATTTCTGCGCTAGCTGTGTAAGCATAGAATGCATAGTAATGGACTACGCACACGCACAAGCAAAACTTCCCTGCTTACCCGTGAAATACGCTTGACGTAAGCGCGGAATTCTATGGGGCGCCGTTTATGACTTTATTACGAAACCAAAATAATAGAATGAAACCAATGTATATAGAATGAAACCAATATATATAGAACAAAACAAAAATATATAGAACGAAACAAAAATATATAGAACGAAACAAAAATATAGAACAAAACAAAAATATAGAGAACGAAACAAAAATAATTATATAGAACGAAACAAAAATATATAGAACGAAACAGAAATAATATTGAACGAAGCGCCGCCTACGACGATTAAGGACCAGGCCGCACTTTCTTATAGAACCATGGAGCTATACTTATGCCAAAATACATAAAGCACGAAAATTAAAATAATAGCACGAAGCGCCGCCCGCGACGATTAAGGCCAGTATGCTAGACAATTGAAATCAAGTCGTTAGATAATAGAGTCGTTGTGCACACTCACTGCTGATAAACGTCGAATGATCGCTGTAAGGATGGCTACACGAACACGTTAACTCAAAATTTTCAATAATCTTGGATCATCACACAGCCACAGAGAGAATTTTCCCAATTTGGGGGAACAAACTTCAAATTAAGTGATTATATTCAGGCTGGTTTAACACGATCATTCAGTTCCAAGTGGAGCTGAACAAAAACAATTATTACAAAAACAAGGGCAGCTTTACATACGGAAGCGTACTATTAGGACATTGCAACAACAAAAAACACGGTTAACTATTGGGCGATTTACTATTTCGCCCAGGCGATTTACTGTCGTTTTTATGAAATGCGTTAGTGTTTGTTCGCATTATACCGTGACTGAAGAATAAAACACTATTTATTACGGCGTTTAATATAACACCCTAATTTACGGAGTTTTACTTGCCATGAAATGGCATTGTTCATTCGAATGTCTACAAAATTGTGACACAAGATTTTTCACGAATTTGTCGCTAGAGGGCATTTTGGTAGTTTTATGCCCTTTTGGTGATCAAGAAAGTATTGTTTCCAATATTTCCTTATTATTTTCCCTCATGCTATAAAATTAGGTCTATTTCCTTAGGAGGCCTATTTTTTGTTCAGATGCTATGAAAATGTTTACATAAATTCAAAATTTACAAAAGCAACAGTGGTACAGCTTTTGAGATGTTCCCCCTTTCTTCATATCAAAAGTTGAGAAAAATCAGACAGTGCAATCTCCATAAAACATAAGATTTGTTGTATTCTTCCATTGAGCTGTGTACAAATGTGCCTGCAGGAAGTCCAGGCTCTGTGGCTCTTTTGTAAACATGTGATGTCACAGGTCACATTGTCTATACGTCCCGGTCCTGACATTTTGTGAACCAAACTGTGCTATCTCTCATCTCAAACTCGTCCCCGCCCCAGCAAAAAGCCACACCACATCCTACCTGCATCCCTTACTCCAGATCCAGCCCCCATCAACACTCCTTCGCAGTGGTGTAAACCAGCGGGGGAGGGGCAGTAGTGGTGGGGGGGGGGGGGGGGGGGGTAGCGCATTTCACAATAACGTCTCAATGCGGTTTACATTAGTGCCCTGGTCATTGGGCCAATAACATTCCTTTAATCTTTCTCAGCTCCCTGGGGAGTATACAGCCCGAGCTGCCGTGGTGGCGCTCCGAAGGCTTTTTCAAACACAATATCAACCTCTACCCTTGCAGGTACCCATTTATACCCCTGGGTGAAGAGAAGCAATTATAGCAAAGTGTCTTGCTCAAGGACACAAGCGTCATGACCGGGACTCGAACACACACCCCGATGACTAAACCACCAGAACTTGAATCCGATGCTCTTAACCACTCGGCCATGACACTCTTGCCCGCCCCCAAATAAAATGAGATCGACAAACTGCACAAAGTGATTGGTTCGATACATTATAAAAAGACCCCCCCCCCCCCCCCTTTCCAAGTTATGTTTCCCCCCCGCTATTTAGGGCGTTATAGACCCATACATACGCGCAAGTGCTGTACGCCGCACTGCGCTGGCTGGGACGCTACCTCAGACATGAGAAAACCGTTGTCTTTTTAACTTTTTAGGCGAATTAGGTGTCTTGATCAATTATTTACACATTTTCCCAGACAGGACAGCATGGCATAAGGATGAAGAACATTGACCATAAATATTTGCAACTAAAAAACTTAAACTGAATCCTGAAAACATAGCATGCAGACGATGTGAGTTTCAAGTGTGATAGACACGGAAACTGCACAGTCGGGTTTGCGTCATATTATTATCAGCAAAGTTTGTTATCAGGATTTTCAGTATTCACTTTCAGTTTAGTTGTAAATATATTTAAACAGCTACTTGACCGAACAATAATTGTTAGGGAATGCTATTTAAACAAGTTTATAATAACTTTGTTTATCATTTAAATGTAATTTTGATACTTTCACACTTCTGAATTTTTCGAAATTATTGATTACAAAATTAGGCCTACACCTCAACGTTTTGAAAAACTAGCTACATTTCTGCCGCTGACGGCGTGCGTCAAAATTAACTTCCATATTGATTGAAAGCATTTTAAATGAATTTCAGCATAGATCAATTGTTGCCGTTTTCGTTCAAACTGGTCTTTAGTAATAATGTTCTACATCGTTATATATATTTTGTTTTCCTGTCAGGGACGATCGTTAAGGATGACTCTTAATTCGCATAAAAAGTTTTTAATAAAAGACACAGGTTTTCTCATGCGTTGCCAGCGTTCCAGTAGGGCGGCGAGGCGAACAGCACTTGCGTGTATTGGTTAAAAAGATTGATCGATAATACCGTAATTTTGGGCGTTATAACGCCGTACATACTGATAAAGTGTTTTATTCTTCAGTCACGGTATAATGCGAACAAACACTAACGCATTTCATAATAACGACAGTAAATCGCCCGGGCAAAATAGTTAACCGTGATTTTTTGTTGCAATGTCCTAATAGTACGCTTCCGTATGTAAAGCTGCCCTTGTTTTTGTAATAATTGTTTTTGTTCAGCTCCACTTGGAACTGAATGATCGTGTTAAACCAGCCTGAATATAATCACTTAATTTGAAGTTTGTTCCCCCAAATTGGGAAAATTCTCTCTGTGGCTGTGTGATGATCCAAGATCATTGAAAGTTTTGAGTTAACGTGTTCGTGTAGCCATCCTTACAGCGATCATTTGACGTTTATCAGCATTGAGTGTGCACAACGACTCTATTATCTAACGACTTGATTTCAAGTCTAGCATACTGGCCCTTAATCGTCGCGGGCGGCGCTTCGTGCTATTATTTTAATTTTCGTGCTTTATGTATTTTGACATAATAATTAGTATAGCTCCATGGTTCTATAAAAAGTGCGGCCTGGTCCTTAATCGTCGTGGCGGCGCTTCGTTCAATATTATTTCTGTTTCGTTCTATATATTGGTTTTGTAATAAAGTCATAAACGGCGCCCCATAGAATTCCGCGCTTACGTCAAGCGTATTTCACGGGTAAGCAGGGAAGTTTTGCTTGTGCGTGTGCGTAGTCCATTACTAGGCATTTTACGCTTACACAGCTATATAGCGCAAAAATTTGGCGCTTGCTCGGTAAGCGGAGAATGGTGATCGCAAGCGCGGAATTCGGCGGTAAGCAGAGCCATGAAATTTGGCCCTTATCTTGGAATTTTGTATTTCCAAGATACCTTATCTTGGAATTCCGTGTTTCCAAGATACCTTATCATTGAATTCCGTGTTTCCAAGATACCTTATCATTGAATTCCGTGTTTCCAAGATACATTATCTTGGAATTCCGTGTTTCCAAGAAACCTTATTCTGGAATTCCGTGTTTCCAAGAAACCTTATTCTGGAATTCCGTGTTTCCAAGATACCTTATCATTGAATTCCGTGTTTCCAAGATACCTTATCATTGAATTCCGTGTTTCCAAGATACATTATCTTGGAATTCCGTGTTTCCAAGAAACCTTATTCTGGAATTCCGTGTTTCCAAGATACCTTATCATTGAATTCCGTGTTTCCAAGATACCTTATCATTGAATTCCGTGTTTCCAAGATACATTATCTTGGAATTCCGTGTTTCCAAGAAACCTTATTCTGGAATTCCGTGTTTCCAAGAAACCTTATCATTGAATTCTGTGTTTCCAAGATACCTTATTATTGAATTCTGTGTTTCCAAGATACCTCATTATTGAATTCTGTGTTTCCAAGATACCTTATCATTGAATTCCGTGTTTCCAAGATACCTTATCATTGAAATCCGAGTTTCCAAGATACCTTATCATTGAATTCCGAGTTTCGGGCATACGGTATCATTGAATTCCATGTTTCAGAGATACCTTATTATTGAATTCCGTGATTCCAAGAAAATATTCAGTGTTTCTGAGATAAATTATCTCTGTAACTCAGTAACGTGATGGCAATTTAAGCTTCCGTAGTAAGGTTATATTACTTGTTGGTACTTTTATTTGGTCAAACACATCTACGATAACATTTTTAAAAACTTTTGTCTTGACCCTGACAATAATGTTTATATGTACTTTTGTCCGAAGATTTAAAATAAATAAAATAAATAAATAAATTACCGCGTAGGCCTACACAAAAATAAGCAAGGTCATCACTACCTCTGCATGTCATGCAGTTAAATTTAGGGGAGGGCGTGTTTAACATTAATGTTTGATACAATTGGCACACAGTCATGTTACAGTGATGTAATAGGAAAGATTACAGAGCACCGAAGGCAAAGATGGGGAACTCGGAATGAAATGTGAAATGTTTACAGGACGCCATTTCAGCAAGCAACTCTTTTGATGCAACAATAGATCAAGTGCAGACAATGACCATTGCTATCATTGATTAAGAAAACATTTCCTGGCCATGGCGCCCATGCGTATTTCACATTCCATAAAAATAGAGCTCTAGCTCCCCATCTTGCGCCTTAGCGCTCTATAACCTTTGATAGTCATATGCAGATCTACAGATCGCATTGTCATAATACACAATAAGTGTATCAAAAGCGATCATGTGTTACCACAGGTTAAGCAAAAGCTATGTTTGAACTATGAAGCACATTTATATAAAGGTTCGTAAAACAGCTAGACATAATTTCATTGAGCCGCTTCAGCAGAAGGTGTTATTTAAAATGTTCCAGCTTAGCAAAACTTAACAGGAACCAGTCAGAAACGGTGGGTACGTGCGTTCGATTAACTTCCCCGGGTCGACCCAGGTCTGACCCTAGTCCGTTTGAGTAGCTTTGGCATCATTGTTGTTGCTAACCCGGGTCAGACCCAAGTAACCCGCTCGTAGAGTGGGTTACTTGGAGGCTGACCAAGATGCATGACGTCACGACGAACGAAAACTTTCTCAATGGCCACCATTTTGTTTGTAATTCAGCAGGGCACTTTCAAGAAGTTTGACACACATTTCACAACAGCGACTTTGTGAGCATTTAGTATTTTCTTATTCGTAGATGCGTACTTTTGTATCAAAATGGGCTTGCAAAATAATTTAACGTTTCAGTTTTACCCAGAGATGATCATTTAACATTTTGTTCGTGAACCCACGAAAAGTTTCAGATGTAATGCAATAATTGAAAGTATAGTTTCGGTCAGATGTCCCATGATGCAATGGTGCGATTGCTGGAGGAGTAATAGCGTTCGATTAGCTCATGTCAGGGGCTTACCCGGATGAGCACATGTCAAACTTAGGTAATGACCCCGATTTTGGGGGGTGTAATTTCTATCTGAAAGCTGACTTTTCATGAGATGGTAATGGTAGTAAGCATCCAATGAAATTATTTCGTATGAAATCCCCCCCCCCCCCGATTAGAAATCAATTAAAGTATATTTCAAAAAATGTAAATCACCAAAACTTCAAAAGGCATTTTCTCAACAAGTAGACGCTGTATTCAGCTGAAACTTTCCCAGTTGACTTATAGTGTATCTTTATTGAAAATTTGGCCTATAAATCAGCATTACATTGACAAAAAAACAATCTATACCCCAACCTTGAAACTCAAAGAAGAAAACAGCTATGGCAACTTTTTTTTAAACAACAATAACATAATTATCTTTATTAACAAGCTGCACATTATATAACCATCAAGATTAAAGATTTAGGCTAAGTGGCAAAAAAATATATAAAAAAATGGGTCCGTGTAAAACTCAAAACAATCTAAACAGGATTGATGTAACATCATGGGATTTTATTATTATAGACCTTTCTATTTTTGCCGACCAAGGTTGGAAAAGTATGGAAAGCCATAAATGCAAAGCAAAAACAGAAAGCCACAGTTTGTTGCAATTTTACACAAATGTTCAGAAATAGAGTTGAACTTGGTGGAAACAAAGCAACCAATCATGGAAGGTATTTCAGTTCATGAATCTTCACAGAAAATGTGAAATTTTGTCACAACATTTTTTTAACACGATTGAATTTTTTGCTAACATTCGGCCCCCATGCCAACCAGCTCGGTTTGTTTATCAACAATTCAAAGGTCTATTCCCTTGTGTATAATTTTGACTCCACAACGGCGGACAGAAAATGCACATGTAAGAGTGCTGTACATTGTGAAATGGGTCAATAGACTAACATTTGTTGGCAAGAATGCTGCCCCTTTTTGAAGCTCCGCTAATTTGGAATGATTTCATAAAACCAGGGATGAGAGTCATTGCTGGCCAAAAAGTCTGCAACTACATGTTGGATCCAAATTTTAGGAGGTAGGGCCTACATGTGTGTTGAAATGATGGCGTTTCCACCTTTTGGTAACCCCTAGGGAGGGTTTGGAATTCAAAGTGCTTTTAGGAACAGTGTCCTATAAGCACTAGTGAAGTAGATCAAAGGGCAGTATTTTTATGTGGAAAATGAAAGGCTCTTTTTAATCACCAGGCTTACATAAAAAGTCTGAATTAAAAAACAATTTAAGAAAATCTCATCCCTATAAAACTTACCCGAGCACAGACAAAATCTTACTTAGGAGAAATAGTTTACAAGCCAAAATACCATGTAATGTGCATTGCTTAAACTGGTACCCTGCCTTTCATATATGATTTGGCTCAAACAGCTTTATGAAATGAGACAGGGTTTGCCCATTACTTTCTCAGTGACACTCCAGAAGGACCAGTTAGCTTGTCGTTTCACTGGTCCATCAGCTTTTTCTCCCGTCCATATTTCAAATGAAATTGGGATTGTTTTTGAAACTGAACTAGCCAGCCTGACCACCTATTCAAACTGGCATTTGGTCAGCAGACCACTGTTAAAGGATAACACTGTTACATCCCACAAGCACAGAATCGTCTCTTACTGTAGCAGATTATTTTGTACTTGCAGTGCACCGGCACATATCAAGGGCCTGCATGGAGTTTTCCTATTTTGTAAATATCAAAATTACTGAATGAAAATTTTACTTTATAATAAGGGAATAAAAGAGTGGTGACGAGTTCTTAAACGGCCGTTTAAAACCGGCAGGGTCGTGGCCGTGCGATAAAGGCTCGTACTTTAGTAGTGTACACAGGATCTACGGCTTAATTTCCCATCTGAAGGACAAAGCAATTATTGTAAAATATATGGACTTGAACCACTTCTCCAAAAACATTGATTTAAAAATATACCTTTAATTTAAGTTAACATTCGCACGGCCACGACCCTGCAAGGTTTTAAACGACCGTTTAAGAACAAGTCACTACTCTTTTATTCCCATTCATAAATGCCAATTTGTTAAAAAGTGAAAGAATAAGGAAAATCGGTGGTAAAAAAGACAATTCGCAATCTGCGAAGTTTCGAAGTTTTTACATTTTCAAAAACTGTTGTAACATTCTGTTTTGAGCGCATTGGGTTGTGTGCACGCGCGCGCGCGTGTCGACAAGATTACGCGCTGGTATACTAATAGCTGTATATTGCGTTCCGCATAAGTAAATTGGCGTAAACAAGCTTGCGCGCCCAACGCCAGCCGTGTTTAAACACTTCTAGCCGTGTTTATATCACACGTTTAAACACCCCCACGTGACGTGCTCTCCACCAATCAGAATGGATAAACTGTCCAAGGTATTTATGAATAAGGCATTTAAAGTTTCAAAAGGCATTGCATGGATTAATATTGGTTTTTAGATGACCAAATTTATCTCGCTGTGGGATAGCAAAGGTTATTATGAAAAGTCATCTTGCTCCAACATCATACCCATGTGTTACCGGTACAGGGCTTCATAAATGCAGAAGTCTGCGGTTAGGATTTTCCTTAAAATTTGACCCTAGTCATTTGTATAGATGGTTACACACCTAGATTTCGACATTCCTACTAAATTTTCCTAATCCCAACCCTGACGCTAAGTGCAGTTCGAAAATTTTAAATCTCCAAAAGTCACCTCGCAAAACGTGGATGGATTTAAAGTGTGTGTGAAAATACTTTGACAGTGTTTAGGCCAAATAAAAAAAATTACCAGTTGATCGTCCCCTCCCCCATGCTTTTTTGAGGCCGCATCCTTTTTATTGTTATTTTTTATTTTACTATTTTTTTTCAAAAACACATTTTCTGTGTATTTTTCATTAGACTTACCAATCTTTTAGAAATTGTAACCACAGAAAGTAAGTGGTGACTTTAAACTGAAGAATTGGTGGCCAGTTTGAATTAAAATGCTTGGCGGCCACCTTCGAAAGAAATAAAAAATAAAAAGGCCCTCATCCTCCTCTTTTTGAAAAAACTGGACGATCAACTGGTATTTTTGTTTACTTGGCCTTAGCAGCGCCATACAATTTGACCCTTGTCATTTGTATAGACGGTTACGCACCAATGTTCTTGACATCCCTACTTAATTTTCCTAATCCCAACCCTGACCCTAAATACACGTTGACAAATTTAAATCTCCAAAAGTCACCTCGCTAAAATTAATGTGGATGGATTTAAAGTTCCTGTGAAAATACTATGATAGTGTTTAGCAGCGCCATACAATTTGACCCTTGTCATTTGTATAGATGATTACACACCTAGATCCCGACATCCATGCTGTATTTTCCTGATCCTAACCCTAAGCTCAGCATTGTAGATCACAAGGGGTTATCGGATCATAGGGTCTCGGAACAAAGAGCAGTCACCATAAAGATCATTACATTTTTAAACGACCAGGGCTCAAATTTCACAAACCACTTTGATTCATCGATTAATAGTTGAGTTGATTACATTAGTTAGTGATTTGTATTGTGACATCACACTTTGCTTAGCAGATTTATTGGCACTTAACATCAATCTTAGCTCTTTGTGAAATCGAAACATGCAGGGTCCAGTTTAAGAAAAAGAATCCACAAATTGGGGGGGGGGTCTGAGGGGCAGACCCTACCCTACATAAACCCACTCCCCCAGGAAAAAGACAACATAACATAATCACAATTAATATGGTTAATATATACATTGACAGTCGTCATAAATTAAACCAACAAAAAGTAAAGTTAATAGTATCAATGATAAACATGATATACTATGAACAAGTTTGCCATACGTTGATATACACAGCAGACAATGACGTGTCCTGCATGTAATTCTTTGGTCATCAACCAATGAGCCGTTTGCAAATTAAATTTGAATAATGTCTGGTACACTGACTTGACTGGTCACTACTTAACGCTCAGTTTGATTACCCCAGATTACAAAGACTGTTAATTTAGGGTTGAACAGGAAAAATTTACCAGAGCAGGGTTTGAACCTGCAACCTGCAGATTAACGTGCCGGTGATCTACCAACTGAGCTATCTAGCCCTAATTTTGGCAGTCTTCCTATTTTATCAATGTCTTTGTTTGGAGGTGCCAGTCAGAAGCCAATACGGAATAGCAACCTCCAGATCAGCAAAAACTGGTATCCATTGTGCCAGACTTCATTAGAAACTGTGTACGAGAGTTAACCGTCCGTTATGTAACTATCTAAAAGCTTGCCCCTAACCATGTGACATAGCATTAGTGGAATCAGTCTGAGGAATTCAATATAAATCATTCACATATGACCAAACAAGGCGTGGTACCAGACATCATTCAAACCTAGATCACAAATGGTTTATTGTGCCCTCACTGGTGTGCTGTCAAGGTAGCATAAAGTGCCTGGTGTGGCCACCTTTCAGCATCCATGTCGTCAGTTAATCGTCGTCATCGTTGTTCTCACTGCGTCCGACTGGCTCGAATGGAAGAACACTTTGATCATCACGGATCGGATCTGGCATACGAGAGATCCGCACCAAGGTATTGGCCTTGATTTTGCTGTGATGTGCAAATAAAAAAAGTTGTTATGAATTGGTTTTACAAGTTAACTTTGAGCATACTCATCCAATAATAATAATGTAATACACATCCTTATACAGTGCACCATAACAAACGGAAACATTTTAAAACAAGCTTTTGATTTGTTTATATTATGAGACCAATTTCTGCTCGATGCTGATGGTTCCATCACAGTGGAAGCAAATGGCAGAATGACTTGAGGGCGCCTTTAGTTTGTAAAAGAAAGGGTCACACCGATAGCTGTGAATGATTTTATTAACCAACCTCATGTCCAGGGGTGTGAGAAAGATGAACTGCCTCATTCGATTCTCCTTAGCAACTGTTAACATCAGATCCATGCTGATTCGCCGATTGACCATGTCCTGATAACCAATCAGAATGATGCAATTCAAGTATGCAATAACTACTTAAAGAGGAAGGGAAATGATAGATTCAATTTTGTGATGTACTCAGTTTCCAATGGACAGAGTCCTCATGCGAGTGGGGGAAAAAATGCAAGTCTCATAACTCGCATTCATAAATACCCCAGACAGTTTCGCTATTCCTATTGGTGGAGAGCACGTCACGTGGGGTGTTTAAACGGCTGATAAAGACATAGCTGGAGCTGTTTAAGACCGGTTGTTTTCGGATAGCATTTGTGCGGGTTAGCCCACAACCCCATTCTCAGGGGAGATCGATCTCGCCGCGCCATTTTAGTCCATGGACACGAGGGTGCGTTACTACGCGCACAATGCATATCCGAAAACTGTCTCACGTACAGAGCTCAAGGACGTCGGAAAACAGATAAGTTTTTACAGAGTTTCCTACTTTATTACGCCTTTTAACCAAAAGGGCAGTTATGCATGGGAATAAAAGGGTAGCGACGAGTTCTTAAACGGCCGTTTAAAACCTTGCAGGGTCGTGGCCGTGCGATAAAGGCCCTCGCCTTCGGCTCGGGCCTTTATCGCACGGCCACGACCCTGCCGGTTTTAAACGGCCTTTTAAGAACTCGTCGCTACCCTTTTATTCCCTTATTTAAATTGTGTAAATTGCCATTGCACCCGTTACCCTCCTAGTGCAAAATCCGTAAATATCCAAAACATCAGATGACATCATGCTGAACAAAAAAATGGGTCTGTACATTTTTGTATGGGGGTGTTTTGGATCTTTCACACCCTCGAGCATCAACGACCACAATCATGACAGCATGCCAAACAATCTCAACCCCAATTTTTCAAAAACAGTCAGTTTCCCTTGTGGTTTATTACTTGATATTTGAAATAAAAAGTCGCATTCCTTTCAAGTGATCCCTCTGCTGCCACTTCCCAGGTTGTATCGTAAACTTGGGTGTGATCCCTGGCTATACAGCAGTTACAGGTTGTATGCCTTCTGACTGGCACCCAAGAAAAAGATGTATTTAACAAAGAAGGGAGACTGCCAATATAGGACTAGACAGCTCAGTTGGGAGAGCGCCGACACATTAAACAGGAGGTCGCAGGTTCAATTACCGCTCTAGTATATTTTTCTTTGTTCAACCTGAATTTATTTAACTTTTACCCTGTCAGTTCTCTTGTGTAGGTCCCTGCCCCCCCCCATAATTCATGAGCACATGGCTCCAATGAAACCAAGGCACCAGACTATTTTCCCTTCCAGCCTCACTTTGGTTTACATGGATTTTAATGGGCAAAGACTTACCATGAATACATCAAACTCGTCTAGTGCCCTGAAGGGGGTCTCCATGCTTTCCCACAGTGCCATGATGAAACACACCGTGGAGAAGGAACGCTCCCCACCGGACAAGGCCTTCATGTCCTGTGAGCCGACACCGTCACCCTGGGTGGGCTGCACCTGTAAACGGATTTGAATAAAAATACAGCTCAGTAAACAGCTGTATCGGTTAAAAGGATGAAGGTTACCAGCCAAAACACCATGTACCATTTGCGACTGGTTTCCTGCTCATTTCTGCTGAGCACTTTTTCTGGGCCCAATTTCATGGCACTGCTTACCGTAAGCAAAGAATCGGCGCTAGGAAATTCCGCGCTTACGTCAAGCATATTTCACGGGTTAGCATGGAATTTTTGCTTGTGTGCTTGCCAAGTCCACGTTCTTAGGCATTCTACGCTTACACAGCTAGTGCAGAAATTCGGCGCTTGCTCGGTAAGTGGAGAATGGTGGTCGCAAGCGCAAATATCGGCAGTTAGCAGAGCCATGAAATTGGCCCCTGATCTGTTTCAGGCTTGGCAAGCTTTTTTGCTACCAGGCCATATGAAATTTGGCCTTGGCTCCTTCATAAAGATGCTAAGCATTAGCACTCAGTGAAAAATCTAAGGAGAAACAGGTTACCAGCTAAAATACCACGTGATGTATACTGTTTGTGACTGGTTCCCTGCTAGTTTTTGCTTAGCAAGAAAATTTGCCAACAACTAGCAAGAAAATTTGCCAACAACTAGCAAGGAAAAAGAGAGTTCAGCAGCCGCCGGAAGTAGCATGTCACAGTTTTTAAAAGGAGAGGGAAACACTGCCATATAGTTGCAGAATGTCGGCTAACAATTCTTACAGTGATTTGAAGCTCTCCTGTCTGATGCTGGAATTTGATCTTGCCGTTGTAGCCACGCCTTGAGAGGGTCATGATGAAGAAGCACTTGGCACGAAGAGCGATGTGTCGACGCACCACTAAGAAGGTGCTTTTACGTACTTCAAGAAGTGTATCCAGTTTCTGTTGAGAGAGCGAGATGGCATATTATTTTGAAGGTATTATACAGGATTGGTAGAGCTGACAAAGTAGTCGCAGAAAGTGTTCATGTTTTGTGTGATCAACCAGGTACATGGAATAACAAACGTGTATAAATTTGGGCTTAATCTGTTTTCAGTTCTGTGATGCATTCATTTGCAAATAGATTTTCTGTACAGACCATATATTTGAAATGGGATGTCATTCAATGTTTTTGCACTTAAAGGTATTATACAGGATTGGCAGAGCTGACAAAATAATCACAGACAGTGTTCATGTTTTGTGTAATCAACCACATACATGAAATAACAAACCTGTGAAAATTTGAGCTCAATTGGTCATCGAGGTCACGAGAAAATAGTGAAAAGAGACCTTATGTGTTTTCTGTTTTTCAAACGTCGAGTTTATTATCGCGCACGATAAAAACTATTGTTTTACTCATTTCTCAGAAACGATAGCATTTTAGGCAGAAATATTTTAAGGAACCCTTTCTACCATTACTTACTTTAAATCATGTAAGTTATGTGTGAATCTGTGAACATTTGTGTTTTTCGATCTTACCAATAGTGTACAGGGCCTTTAAAGGGTATCAAACACAGTGGCATTTTACACCATTTCCCCATCAATTTCATATGGACTCTATTTATAAGAAAATAAGTTGATTACAAAACTGAATTTGACCTTGGAGCCCCTCTTTAAAGGCAGTGCACTGCCCTACCTAAAGGGTGAATTAATACTAAAGAGTGAATTGTGCACTGCCCTACCTAAAGGGTGAATTAATACTAAAGAGTGAATTGTGCACTGCCCTACCTAAAGGGTGAATTAATACTAAAGGGTGAATTGTGCACTGCCCTACCTAAAGGGTGAATTAATACTAAAGAGTGAATTGTGCACTGCCCTACCTAAAGGGTGAATTAATACTAAAGAGTGAATTGTGCACTGCCCTACCTAAAGGGTGAATTAATACTAAAGAGTGAATTGTGCACTGCCCTACCTAAAGGGTGAATTAATACTAAAGAGTGAATTGTGCACTGCCCTACCTAAAGGGTGAATTAATACTAAAGAGTGAATTGTGCACTGCCCTACCTAAAGGGTGAATTAATACTAAAGAGTGAATTGTGCACTGCCCTACCTAAAGGGTGAATTAATACTAAAGAGTGAATTGTGCACTGCCCTACCTAAAGGGTGAATTAATACTAAAGGGTGAATTGTGCACTGCCCTACCTAAAGGGTGAATTAATACTAAAGAGTGAATTGTGCACTGCCCTACCTAAAGGGTGAATTAATACTAAAGAGTGAATTGTGCACTGCCCTACCTAAAGGGTGAATTAATACTAAAGAGTGAATTGTGCACTGCCCTACCTAAAGGGTGAATTAATACTAAAGAGTGAATTGTGCACTGCCCTACCTAAAGGGTGAATTAATACTAAAGAGTGAATTGTGCACTGCCCTACCTAAAGGGTGAATTAATACTAAAGGGTGAATTGTGCACTGCCCTACCTAAAGGGTGAATTAATACTAAAGAGTGAATTGTGCACTGCCCTACCTAAAGGGTGAATTAATACTAAAGAGTGAATTGTGCACTGCCCTACCTAAAGGGTGAAATAATACTAAAGAGTGAATTGTGCACTGCCCTACCTAAAGGGTGAATTAATACTAAAGAGTGAATTGTGCACTGCCCTACCTAAAGGGTGAATTAATACTAAAGAGTGAATTGTGCACTGCCCTACCTAAAGGGTGAATTAATACTAAAGAGTGAATTGTGCACTGCCCTACCTAAAGGGTGAATTAATACTAAAGAGTGAATTGTGCACTGCCCTACCTAAAGGGTGAATTAATACTAAAGAGTGAATTGTGCACTGCCCTACCTAAAGGGTGAATTAATACTAAAGAGTGAATTGTGCACTGCCCTACCTAAAGGGTGAATTAATACTAAAGAGTGAATTGTGCACTGCCCTACCTAAAGGGTGAATTAATACTAAAGAGTGAATTGTGCACTGCCCTACCTAAAGGGTGAATTAATACTAAAGAGTGAATTGTGCACTGCCCTACCTAAAGGGTGAATTAATACTAAAGAGTGAATTGTGCACTGCCCTACCTAAAGGGTGAATTAATACTAAAGAGTGAATTGTGCACTGCCCTACCTAAAGGGTGAATTAATACTAAAGAGTGAATTGTGCACTGCCCTACCTAAAGGGTGAATTAATACTAAAGAGTGAATTGTGCACTGCCCTACCTAAAGGGTGAATTAATACTAAAGAGTGAATTGTGCACTGCCCTACCTAAAGGGTGAATTAATACTAAAGAGTGAATTGTGCACTGCCCTACCTAAAGGGTGAATTAATACTAAAGAGTGAATTGTGCACTGCCCTACCTAAAGGGTGAATTAATACTAAAGAGTGAATTGTGCACTGCCCTACCTAAAGGGTGAATTAATACTAAAGGGTGAATTGTGCACTGCCCTACCTAAAGGGTGAATTAATACTAAAGGGTGAATTGTGCACTGCCCTACCTAAAGGGTGAATTAATACTAAAGAGTGAATTGTGCACTGCCCTACCTAAAGGGTGAATTAATACTAAGAGTGAATTGTGCACTGCCCTACCTAAAGGGTGAATTAATACTAAAGAGTGAATTGTGCACTGCCCTACCTAAAGGGTGAATTAATACTAAAGAGTGAATTGTGCACTGCCCTACCTAAAGGGTGAATTAATACTAAAGAGTGAATTGTGCACTGCCCTACCTAAAGGGTGAATTAATACTAAAGAGTGAATTGTGCACTGCCCTACCTAAAGGGTGAATTAATACTAAAGAGTGAATTGTGCACTGCCCTACCTAAAGGGTGAATTAATACTAAAGAGTGAATTGTGCACTGCCCTACCTAAAGGGTGAATTAATACTAAAGAGTGAATTGTGCACTGCCCTACCTAAAGGGTGAATTAATACTAAAGGGTGAATTGTGCACTGCCCTACCTAAAGGGTGAATTAATACTAAAGAGTGAATTGTGCACTGCCCTACCTAAAGGGTGAATTAATACTAAAGAGTGAATTGTGCACTGCCCTACCTAAAGGGTGAATTAATACTAAAGAGTGAATTGTGCACTGCCCTACCTAAAGGGTGAATTAATACTAAAGAGTGAATTGTGCACTGCCCTACCTAAAGGGTGAATTAATACTAAAGAGTGAATTGTGCACTGCCCTACCTAAAGGGTGAATTAATACTAAAGAGTGAATTGTGCACTGCCCTACCTAAAGGGTGAATTAATACTAAAGAGTGAATTGTGCACTGCCCTACCTAAAGGGTGAATTAATACTAAAGAGTGAATTGTGCACTGCCCTACCTAAAGGGTGAATTAATACTAAAGAGTGAATTGTGCACTGCCCTACCTAAAGGGTGAATTAATACTAAAGAGTGAATTGTGCACTGCCCTACCTAAAGGGTGAATTAATACTAAAGAGTGAATTGTGCACTGCCCTACCTAAAGGGTGAATTAATACTAAAGAGTGAATTGTGCACTGCCCTACCTAAAGGGTGAATTAATACTAAAGAGTGAATTGTGCACTGCCCTACCTAAAGGGTGAATTAATACTAAAGAGTGAATTGTGCACTGCCCTACCTAAAGGGTGAATTAATACTAAAGAGTGAATTGTGCACTGCCCTACCTAAAGGGTGAATTAATACTAAAGAGTGAATTGTGCACTGCCCTACCTAAAGGGTGAATTAATACTAAAGAGTGAATTGTGCACTGCCCTACCTAAAGGGTGAATTAATACTAAAGAGTGAATTGTGCACTGCCCTACCTAAAGGGTGAATTAATACTAAAGAGTGAATTGTGCACTGCCCTACCTAAAGGGTGAATTAATACTAAAGAGTGAATTGTGCACTGCCCTACCTAAAGGGTGAATTAATACTAAAGAGTGAATTGTGCACTGCCCTACCTAAAGGGTGAATTAATACTAAAGAGTGAATTGTGCACTGCCCTACCTAAAGGGTGAATTAATACTAAAGAGTGAATTGTGCACTGCCCTACTAAAGGGTGAATTAATACTAAAGAGTGAATTGTGCACTGCCCTACCTAAAGGGTGAATTAATACTAAAGAGTGAATTGTGCACTGCCCTACCTAAAGGGTGAATTAATACTAAAGAGTGAATTGTGCACTGCCCTACCTAAAGGGTGAATTAATACTAAAGAGTGAATTGTGCACTGCCTACCTAAAGGGTGAATTAATACTAAAGAGTGAATTGTGCACTGCCCTACCTAAAGGGTGAATTAATACTAAAGAGTGAATTGTGCACTGCCCTACCTAAAGGGGTGAATTAATACTAAAGAGTGAATTGTGCACTGCCCTACCTAAAGGGTGAATTAATACTAAAGAGTGAATTGTGCACTGCCCTACCTAAAGGGTGAATTAATACTAAAGAGTGAATTGTGCACTGCCCTACCTAAAGGGTGAATTAATACTAAAGAGTGAATTGTGCACTGCCCTACCTAAAGGGTGAATTAATACTAAAGAGTGAATTGTGCACTGCCCTACCTAAAGGGTGAATTAATACTAAAGAGTGAATTGTGCACTGCCCTACCTAAAGGGTGAATTAATACTAAAGAGTGAATTGTGCACTGCCCTACCTAAAGGGTGAATTAATACTAAAGAGTGAATTGTGCACTGCCCTACCTAAAGGGTGAATTAATACTAAAGAGTGAATTGTGCACTGCCCTACCTAAAGGGTGAATTAATACTAAAGAGTGAATTGTGCACTGCCCTACCTAAAGGGTGAATTAATACTAAAGGGTGAATTGTGCACTGCCCTACCTAAAGGGTGAATTAATACTAAAGAGTGAATTGTGCACTGCCCTACCTAAAGGGTGAATTAATACTAAAGAGTGAATTGTGCACTGCCCTACCTAAAGGGTGAATTAATACTAAAGAGTGAATTGTGCACTGCCCTACCTAAAGGGTGAATTAATACTAAAGAGTGAATTGTGCACTGCCCTACCTAAAGGGTGAATTAATACTAAAGAGTGAATTGTGCACTGCCCTACCTAAAGGGTGAATTAATACTAAAGAGTGAATTGTGCACTGCCCTACCTAAAGGGTGAATTAATACTAAAGAGTGAATTGTGCACTGCCCTACCTAAAGGGTGAATTAATACTAAAGAAGGTGAATTGTGCACTGCCCTACCTAAAGGGTGAATTAATACTAAAGAGTGAATTGTGCACTGCCCTACCTAAAGGGTGAATTAATACTAAAGAGTGAATTGTGCACTGCCCTACCTAAAGGGTGAATTAATACTAAAGAGTGAATTGTGCACTGCCCTACCTAAAGGGTGAATTAATACTAAAGAGTGAATTGTGCACTGCCCTACCTAAAGGGTGAATTAATACTAAAGAGTGAATTGTGCACTGCCCTACCTAAAGGGTGAATTAATACTAAAGAGTGAATTGTGCACTGCCCTACCTAAAGGGTGAATTAATACTAAAGAGTGAATTGTGCACTGCCCTACCTAAAGGGTGAATTAATACTAAAGAGTGAATTGTGCACTGCCCTACCTAAAGGGTGAATTAATACTAAAGAGTGAATTGTGCACTGCCCCTACCTAAAGGGGTGGAATTAATACTAAAGGGTGAATTGTGCACTGCCTACCTAAAGGGTGAATTAATACTAAAGAGTGAATTAATACTAAAGGGTGAATTAATACTAAAGAGTGAATTGTGCACTGCCCTACCTAAAGGGTGAATTAATACTAAAGAGTGAATTGTGCACTGCCCTACCTAAAGGGTGAATTAATACTAAAGAGTGAATTGTGCACTGCCCTACCTAAAGGGTGAATTAATACTAAAGAGTGAATTGTGCACTGCCCTACCTAAAGGGTGAATTAATACTAAAGAGTGAATTGTGCACTGCCCTACCTAAAGGGTGAATTAATACTAAAGGGTGAATTGTGCACTGCCCTA